>CM066578.1:40125767-40365767 GCA_033816785.1 Picus viridis | reverse complement strand
AAAGGAATAATGATATTCTGTAATCTGCTAGGCACATAGCACTGATAAGACCTGTACTACAGGTTTTGTGCAGTTTTGGTATCTACATTTTGAAAAAATATTGACAGAATGAAATTGATGCAACATACTCCTCCCACCCCCTGCTCCAAAAAGAGGACAGGAAATTACATTCCACAATGCTTTTCTTTCTTAGGAAAAAAAAAAAGCCAAAACACAAAACTAAACAAGTTAAAAGAAAAAAAAGCCTAAAAAAAGAAAAAAATAGATTTGATGTGACACTTTGTCCCTTCTTTGAGTCGAAGGTTGAATTAGATGATCTTCTGACTTATTCTAAGTCCCTCTGATGATGGCATTTTCAAAAAATAATAGGAGCAAAGGGCATAACAACAGTGATTTGACACATTCAAAAAAGAAATCACATCTATTTTGCCATTAACAGATTAAAAATGCTTGAAAGAGAAGTACTGGATTTTCCTCCTCTTGATGCTTTGATTTCAAAGGTGCACGCGGATGGCATGCCTTAGTTAAATGCAAGCTTTGCTTCAGCCATACACAAGTAACTGGTCTCCATACAAGGTTAAATAGATGAAATGTAATGTCCTGTGGTTTGAAGAGGGTCAAAATAGGTGAGGCAATTGTCCTTTCTGGCCTTTCACTCTATGAATCTATGAATCATATTAATCTTGTTCAGAGTCTATTTTTCACTAAGTTGTTCTTTCCTCATAACAGTTTTGTTTTCTCCATCCTGGTCTAAAATGATTCTCTATGAAGAAGACAGATTTCCCAAGGGAAATATCACAATCTCTTGCTTGTGTTTGATGGCACTAACTTGGCCTTTAATTTTGGGACCATGAGTGAGTTTAGACTGTGACACAGTCAATGGTATGTGAAAAAGCATCTTGCTGGTCTCAAATGCCTTAACAATTATTTCATATAATAAAGTGGAGTCACACACTAGGTTTGTTTTTTTTTTCTTTCCACAGACAATTAAAAATACAAAGAAAATAATATAGAGGTTTATTTATTTTGTTTTATTTTTCTTTTGCATTTTATTTTAAGAACAAAAAGAAGATTCAAGATAAAATATTGATGTCTCAGGTGGTTAATGTTAAATATTCAGGTGTGGGGTTTCAAAGCTTCCTAGGGATTAGAACTCCTGTTTCCTATTACATTCAAAGGAAATAGTCAGCCAAGCTTCAATTTTTAAGGAATGTTATATCTTCATCAGTTCATTCAAACATCACCTCTTCCAAACAGATTGGTCAAATATAACCAGTCTCTTTCTTGCCTCCTCCCCACCCCCCACCCCTCATAATGGCCTGTTAATGTGCTAAATACCTTCATCATTGCCTTAGCCTCCTGAATCCAGACAATAATTAACTGACTGATAATACTTTCTGATCAGTGTTTAAGTAATTGCTAAATGGTGATACATAAAGGAATATATTTTCGTGCAAAATAACCAAAACCAGCTCTAGGTGTTAGCAATCAGCTTTTTAGAACCAGAATATTAGGAAATTCTGAATGCAAGACTATTAACTGGATGATCCTTGATCCCTGACATGAGCTGCCATCCAGAGCCCAGTCATTGCCTGCTCATCTCCCTGCGGGAACTACACTCTTAAGAAGATTACACTACACAAATAACAGTCAGCTTGGATAGAGGACGAACCAGGAGAGAGTCCATTAAACCTTTCACATCATTACAAGCCTCATTGTTTTGCAGATGAGCAACATAAAGTAGAACATATGCATGAGGCCTCTTACTGACTCTCTGGATACCAGGGATTTCAACTATCTGAACCTAGTTGATTGCTTGTAAATGAATAAATAACCTTGAGATAATCCTTCCCTTTTGCTGGAAAGGTACCCTGCTTAAATACCAAATAATGAAACAATGTCCAGATTTCCTTTATCATATTTTCAATTCTCTGTTTTCTGTGTACTGTCCTGTAATTTCTATGGTCACTGCTTTTTGCCATCTGCTCACATTAGAAGGTGAAACTGGCATGTTGGAGAGAATCTTATTAAGCCAGGCTCAGGGAGGGAATTGAAAATACCCACAATGAACAGTTTTCATGCAGTTTATGATGTAAGGCACAGGCCATCTCTGGAAAAGATATTTTTCATGGGGACCTGAAGTTCTGAAGTTATCCATTTCCATGGCTGTATGTCACAACAAGTGGATAAAAGGTGATTTATTCAAAATTTAACTGGCTGGTTTATCTTTGTAATGTGCTCCTACAAAAGCTATTTTTCATTTTCTGCTTTGGGTGGCTGCAGATCATATTTTATTTATTCAAATGTGATGTTAAGTTTAATGTGGGTTCATTTTCTTTTCTTTTATTTTTTTCTAAAATGATTTTCCTCAAATGTTGAAAAGCTGACTTGTTTATTTGATGTTTGAGCTTTTGTTCTAATTTTAGTACAGAACACCAGCACACTGGCTTTTTAGGTGTCTAAGGTGTCTCAGTTAATTGTAATACATGCAACCAATAGCTTGCTTAGCCAGTTGTGTATCAGGAACAATGTGGCCAGCAGGAGCAGGGAGGTCATTCTGCCCCTGTACACTGCACCTTGAGTACTGTGTCCAGTTCTGGGGCCCTCAGTTTAGGAAAGATGTTGACTTGCTGGACTTGCTGGAACGTGTCCAGACAAGGGCAACAAAGTTGGTGAGGGGTTTGGAACACAAGCACAATGAGGAGAGGCTGAGGGAGCTGGGGTTGCTTAGCCTGGAGAAGAGGAGGCTCAGGGGAGACCTTATTGCTGTCTACAACTATCTGAAGGGTGGTTGTAGCAAGCTGGGGTCAGACTTCTCCCAAGCAACCAGCACCAGAACAAGAGGACACAGTCTCAAGCTGTGCCAGGGGAGGTTTAGGCTGGATGTTAGGAAGAAATTCTTCACAGAGAGAGTGATTGCCCATTGAAATGGTCCGCCCAGGGAGGTGGTGGAGTTGCCATCATTGGAGATGTTTATGAGGAGACTTGGTAGGGTGCTTGGTTGCATGGTTTAGTTGATTAGGTGGTGTTGGATGATCGGTTGGACATGATGATCTTGAAGGTCTCTTCCAACCTGGTCTATTCTATTCTATTCTATTCTATTCTATTCTATTCTATTCTATTCTATTCTATTCTATTCTATTCTATTCTATTCTGGCTTAATACTAGAATTCCTTCTTAAAGAGAAAGGCAGTACAATAGAATAATAAATATTAATCCAGTTGGACCTCCAAGAATAACCTTTAAACTCATGTACTAATCTATGTTGACGTTATAGCAAAATGTAATATAATATTTTTCCACTTTCTGGTGAACTGGGCAAATTAAATCAGCTAGGAATCAACAGATTCTTGATGTGCTAAAACATAGGAAACATTGATCTCTACTACTTTTAATTTTTCTGATAATGTAAATGTGTTCATTTATTAGCCTCTTTTTTTCATACCCTGTATGTGTTAATCTGCTACATTAGTGATGATCCTAGTTAGTACTTTTTATTTACATCTTGCATTTATATATTCCTCTTCCATGAAGCATCCCCAAATGTTGGGATGTTTGAATGAAGGTTCTCTCAATTTGAATTTGATCCTAACTAATTTATTTTATGTGAATGTAGATATCTCACTGGGTGTCTGAGCTCTAAGAACTCTTCTGGTGACTCCTAATTCAGGGTCATGCACATCCTGTAAAGTAAATGAGATGCAAATGAGGGTCATTTTTTGTGCATGTTTAACCAAAGGGGGAAGAAAAAGTCTCACATCAAGTATGAAATTCTTCACTGGTGAGAGAGTTTTACATACCCACTAATTATTATACCTTTCTTGTTTAGCCAAAATACCAAGAGGTAGTGGTGGGTGAAACTGAAAATGTTGACTGGTAGTTAAGATTTGCTAAGAATAGTGATGCTTAACCAAAGCAAACAGTCAAATACCTACCAGGACTTAGGTAGCCTATTTTTAAAATAAAACAATACTAATAATAGTATTTCTCATATAATTTACTTTTCAATTCTGCCTGAACATAGGTACTGAAAGAAAAGCATATATTTTTGCAATGGAAATAAAACCAGATGATTATCATATGTTGATTTCTAGGTTTGTTTGGGATTTTTTTGTTATTGTTGTTACTGTTAAGGTTTGTGTTTTGTTTGTTTTGTTTTGTTTTTCTTGAGAATTTAATGCCATGTGAGCTTAGGTGTCTTTCAAAATGAATTCTAGGGTTGATTATTCATCACAGGTCACATATCTATGACCGTGAGAGGTATGATTTCTCCGTGAAGAATGGGGCCCCTGTGAAGCAAAGAAATAACAAACACTTAGAGCATAGACTCATCTGCAGCTTGGATGTAGCTAGAGAAAAAAAATTTAGGTAAGCAGATACACAGATAGATAGGTGAAAAGTATATGACTCAATTTATTTCTCCTCCAAAATGTCTCAAAAATCCATTTAGAATAGAATAGAATAGAATAGAATAGAATAGAATAGAATAGAATAGAATAGAATAGAACAGAACAGAATTAGCCAGGTGGGAAAAGACCTCTGAGATCAAGTCCAACCTATCATACAACACTATCTAATCAACTAAACCATGGCACCAAGCACCCCATCCAGTCTCATCTTAAACACCTCCAGTGATGGTGACTCCACCACTTCCCTGGGCAGCCCATTCCAATGGGCAATCACTCTTTCTATGAAGAGCTCCTTCCTAACATCCAGCCTAAACCTCCCCTGGTGCAGCTTGAGACTGTGTCCTGTTGTTCTGGTGCTGGTTGCCTGGGAGAAGAGACCAACCCCCACCTGGCTTCAATCTCCCTTCAGGTAGTTGTAGACAGCAATAAGGTCTCCCCTGAGCCTCCTCTTCTCCAGACTAAAGACCCCCAGCTCCCTCAGCCTCTCCTCATACGGCTTGTGATCGAGACCTCTCAAAAGCCTCATTGCCCTTCTCTGATGTTCCAGGAAGTCAACATCTTTCCTAAACGGAGGGCCCAGAACTGGACACAGTACTCAAGGTGTGGGAAATTAATATCCTTTGGAGGTTCTAGTCACAAGCTTTTCTCCTTTTCTCATGGAACTATTCAATTATTTTCCATCAGTCCTTGTGGCAGTCCTTGTGGATCTATTCACTTCCTCCTGCTACCTTCCTCTTAAACAATTCTGTGTGAGTGAGCAAGCTGCTTCTAAAACTCTGGGTTAGAAACTCTGTTGCAGTTTAATGGTCAAAATTAAACAGAATCACTCTCTGAGGAGTTGAAGGAAGCTTCCTTGGAATCTGTCTGTGCTTTACTTGGATCCTTTGGGTCCCATTAGTCTCTCAATTTCATTATCCTAAGCACCAATTCATTTCACTTACTCTTACCTTTCACTGTGTCCATATTGTTTACAATGATGCAAGGGGTTTATTACTTTATTTTTCTCTATAAAATTTTATTGACATAATAAATAAAATAAAATTGTCTGATGTATTTGCAATGGTAACTATACCATGTCCATCTTATAATTATATTATATGAAGACAAGTCCTAGTAATAAAATAAATAAACAACTTGAGCATATCGCTAATGACTCCACTCCCACTGTAAATCAACCACATTGGTTTACTTAGGAATAATCGCTTCCTACTACTGCAGGTATTCATAGCTCATTAAACAGTCAATACTCTTTCTGTGTTGGATACAGTGGTTCACATGTAGAAGAGTTAAGACAGTTGTCTGTGCTTTCAATTGTGTTTTTTAAGGCAGGACTTAAGCTCAGGTAAACCTATTTTCATTATATACTGAGATTTCTAAATATGCTTGCATAATACTTCAATATTCCTTTGTCAGTATAAGGGGCTTCCAAGAGTTTGCTCAGTCTGGAGATGAGAAGGCTCCGAGGAGACCTTATTGCGGTCTTCCAGTATCTTAAGGGGGCCTACATGAAAGCGGGTGAGGGACTTTTTAGGGTGTCAGGTAGTGATAGGACTAGGGGGAATGGAAAAAAATAGAAATGGGGAGATTCAGATTGAATGTTAGGAAGCTCTTCACCATGAGGGTGGTGAGACACTGGAACAGATTGCCTAGGGAGATGGTAGAATCTCCATCCCTGGAGGTTTTAAGGCTAGGTTGGATGTGGCTCTGAGCAACCTGATGTAGTGTGAGGGATCCCTGCCCCTGGCAGGGGGTTGGAACTAGACAATCCTTGAGGTCCCTTCTGACCCTAACAATTCTATGACTGTATGATTCCTTATTTTTAATCAGTGAGGGATTGTATTTATTATCTTAATGTCATTACTCTCATATCAGTTAAGAGATGCTAATTCATGTTTACATGGCAAATGTAAGTTAACCAGAATGTTTTGAGGGAATTGCAAGGATTTAGAGGGCAAAGAGAGCTTTGTTGGATACTAATCTGTTACTGAGAGATCAGAATGCCTCTCTCTGCTTTTCATGGGCGTATATTCCCAAGTCTCTTCTTTACGCACCTAATGCCTGGTGACTTTTGGCTCATTCTTTTTATCTATCATAGGAGGAAATTTTTATAAATAGCCTTTTATATTTGTTTAGGGGTTTTATTTTTTGATTTCTTACCTGTCTACTGTAATAAAAGATGTAATCTCCAGTCAGGGCCAGTTTAAAAGAAGTTTTTACAGAAAGGAGTTTGGAGAAAGCTGAGTTTAGTTCCTCCACTTGGGAGACAGCAGCTACACTGCTCACTAGATGGTATCTGAACACCTAGATACAATTCAAAGCACACACTTTCTCTAACTCGGTCCTACAGGTACAATTTGTACAATGACCAGTTTGTGGAAAATGAAAACCAAACAACTTGAAAACAAGTGATACAAATGTTGCTGTTTTGTCTCCTCAAAAAGTAGAGTCTACCTTACTGCTATTTGTTAGCTGATTTAAGATCATTATTCTGTATTTCTAATTTGACAAATATGAGGGTATTTCTCTCCATCAACAAGATATTTCTCTTCCCACACAGGATTAAGTTCAAAAACCTCTAACCACATTTATGCTGACAAGTACCACCCAAAGGCTTCATGCAAACCAAAAATCACACTGATTTTTGAAATTGAGAAACATGCTGAAGGAAATGAAAGATATGTGAAAATGGTAAAAGAAATACAGGGTTCATCACTGGTGGGAGTTCTCAGCCTACCTACACAGTAGCCAAAAGCATTTCTTTTCCTTTTTTTTTGGTTACAATATATCCTACTGACTGCTCTGTTTTAGAAGTGAAAAATTCTTCAAGTGGCCTAAACTACTACTTGTCTAGGCAGAAAACTCATTTATAGACTATGATGGAAGTAAAACCATGTATCATCAAAAATAGGTTACCCTACGCTGAAATTGAAGAGGGAGACAGATGGCATACAAAGACATGGCTGTGTGAATTTTGTCTTGTGGCAGATTTTGAAGGTGTTTTTTTCTCTAGATCAGTTTAAAATGAATAACACAGAGGAAAAAGAAGTAAGATAAAGTTGATTTATTTTTCTAAGTACTTAGACATCTGATTTGAAATTTTCTCTTTTATTTTTAAAAATGATAATTCATTTTGTACCAAACCCAAGAATTTTTAAGCTCCTAAAATATCCAAACTAATAATTTGATATTTAGAGTCCTTTTTTTTTTTTTCCAAATATGTTTTGTTTTCTTTTTAATTTTATTTTGGAGTTGTTTTGGGTATTTTCTTTTGTTGTGTTTTGAAATGGTACATTTGCATGGTACAGCTTTGGTTTTGCTAAATGAATGATTTGTATGGGAAAAATATGGTCTTGGAAAATATCTTTTCATGATCAACTTCATCCACTGTTTGAACAAAGCATTTATACAAAGCCATGAATAATTTTATTCTATAGATGACCTTTTGATTTAACAACTAGCTCAGCTCACTTCGTGAAAGTTTAGAGGATGAAATTTTAATGCTTTCTTCAGGCTTACATTTTCTTGCATATCCAGTGAAAATGTTCAGTTCAATACTAAAAGTTCACAACACACATGTCATTAATGCTATTTATTTCTGTCACTTTGTACTTTTGCCCATGTCTTTCTATGGCATAATGTAGCCTTGAAGACACAATCTTGCTTGATAAAAAGAGCTTATCTCCATAATTCTTGTTAGACCTAATGTAAATGTCCTTTGTCTAGAAGAAACACTGGACATTTCATGAAATCATAGAATCACAGAGTGGCTTAGGTTGGAAGAGACCTTAGAGATCATCTACTCCAACTTTCCTGCCATGGGCATGAACACATCACAACTAGACTAAGCTGTTCAAGGTCTCATCCACCCTGGCCTTAAACACCCCCAGGAAGGAGGCACCCACATTCTCCCTGGGTACCTATTCCAGAGTCCCACCACCCTCATACTGAAGAACTTCTTCCAAAGATCCAGTCTAAACTTGCCATTCCTCATCTTAAAACCATTCCCCCTTTTCCTATCACTAGACACCCTTCTGAAAAGTCCATCTCCAGACTTCCTGTGGGATCCCTTCAGGTATTGGAAGGCAGCTATAAGTCCCCAGAGTCTTCTATCCTCTAGGCTGAATAACCCCAGCTCCCTCAGCCAATCCTCATAGCAGAGGTGTTTCAACCCTTGGATATCTTTGTGGTTCTCAGATAAACCAAGCATTTTGGCAAGTGCTTGGAAGTTTTGTTTCTGTTATCACTCAAAGAGTGGTTGTCAGCTTCCTTTACCATGCTCTGTTTCTGGGTATTGACAAGATGCTAATAAGTACAAAGTCTAACACTGGATCTAGGTATACTTGAAGCATGTTCAGACATGATTTTTGATTACATACCAGACAAAGACATTAAATCTTATTCCTTTCTGAACTTCTGATGGGTTGAACTCATATAATGCCCTAAAACTAAGCTTTATTTCATCAGCATATTTTATATTTTTAAAACACTATAAAAATTCTGGAACACAGGAGTACAATATTCAAAGTCCTACTTCTTGGCCAAGGAGGCAGACAAATGAATTTGTTTTTAACTTACCTTGAAATGCCATACTGCTCTGCCCCGCTAAACTAAGAAAGAATCAAACCTGAGTCTACATTTCCATTCTTCCTTTAACCTGAAGTTTTAAGATATCTGTTACAGTTATCAGTATTATGATTTAGTACTTGCAGCATTATTGACTTTTCCAATAGCAGCAACAAAACACAGCAAATCATCCTAATGACATTCTGGAGAAACCAATTAGGAAATTAGGACAGAACGTTAATCTACTCTAACACTCATGCAGGACACGTTTATCAATCCTTATCTGCTTGAGTTCTGTCTAATAACAAGAGCAAATGTTTGTCTAGAATTACACTGGGTAGTAGTTTCAAACAGGGCATCAACTTATCTAACTTGCTATTTTCACAATTGATTTACAGTAAGCTGAGGTACAGTTTGGGGGTTTGTTGTTAGTTGGGGTGTTTTTACAGTTTGTCGTAATTTTTGTTCTCTTTCTGATGGCTTTGAGGAAAGAGTGTATTAGAACTGAAGAGGAGACTCAGGGGTGACCTTATTGCTCTCTACAACTACCTGAAGGGAGGTTGTAGACAGGCAGAGGTTGGTCTCTTCTCCCAGGCAGCCAGCACCAGAACAAGAGGACACAGTCTCAGGCTGCTCCAGGGCAGGTTTAGGCTGGATGTTAGGAAGAAATTCTATACAGAGAGAGTGATTGCCCATTGGAATGGGCTGCCTGGGGATGTGGTGGAGTCACCATCATTAGAGGTGTTCAGGGGGAGACTTGATGGGGTGCTTGGTGCCATGGTTTAGTTGTTTAGGTGGGTTGGATTGGTTGATAGGTTGGACGTGATGATCTTGAAGGTCTCTTCCAACCCAGTTTATTCTATTCTATTCTACTTGAAAAAAACCTGTCCCTGAAGTAAAACCTCCCAATAAAAATCACAATGGGCAATGTATGTGAAGTGCTGTGTACTGTGTTGACAACCAACACAGAATAAAGTCTTCAAACAAATGTATCACTTCTGCGCTCAGGATGTGAACTAAGAAAATCAAGACAGTGGGTGATCAGAAAGAGCACAAGGAGACATTACAAATAAACATATCAATATCAGCATCAAATTATTTTAGTATTAGATTTATGAAATAAGGATCAGGTCCATTTATACTAAACATCACTTAATGATCCATCATCTTGCAAAAAATAGCTTGATGATTAATGACACTGGGGTTTTTTGGTTTGGTTTGGTTCTTTTTTTCTTTTTTAAGCAAAATATAATTAGGATTTACTTAGTTTATATAGCATGCAAAATGCTGGAGACTAGTGGGAATGGATAGAAACATAAGCAAAATTAACCCTGTAATCAAGCAGGTTTCCACTAAGATAACTCCGAATCAAGAGATCAGGCTTTTGTATAATTTAATTTTCTACAGACTAAAATGAAAAAGAAATATATTTCATGGACTTCCAGCAGTGTGAACAAAAACTCTCCAAAAAGATTAGATCAGGGTAAAAAATGTGCTAGAATTTCTCTTATACATTTGTATGAAATATTTAATAGAGATTTTTCTCTGCTTAACAGATGAGCATCGCAGGAATAGATGAAGCTTTGACCCAAGCAAATTCCCATATGCTTGTATGATATAGGAGGTATACAGGCTCCTAATGATCCAGGCTAGTAACCAATTTGTAGGCATTTTACTGTGCAAGTATATTGACAGTAGTGATTTTGCACTGTAGTCATTATTTGCAGATAACTTTAGTTATCTGAAATAAATATGTAGTCTAGACTGGTCATCTAATTTTCTTTTTGTTGCTACTGGTGAGAGATAGACATGGCCCAGTTAGATCAAATTCAGTTAATGAATATCCAAAGTGGTTAAAACATTAATAGATGAGTTATTAGTGGCAATAAAGGTATGGCAGAATGTGTGTCACTAGTTACATATAAAAATTTATTCTGAAAGGCTAAGTGCATGGTCTAGAGGTGAGAAACCCTTGTAGACATGGTCACACTGCCTGAAGTATTTTATCTGCCTGATTAAAAGCTAATGTGTCTTTTTCTTTCTGAGAACCACTGACTGGTACTAGGCTGAGGAGAACCTTAGAGGCACAAAGCTTTCCAACATTCATTTGTGATTTTTTCCTGCCTAGAGCCTCATAAAGAGTCACGCATCAGTGGCTAAAACACAGAACAGCTGATTGTTGTTGTCAGGTTCTTTTTTTCCTTTTCTTTAGTGTGGAGGTCCAGGAAAAAGTGAATTTTTTTTTGGTGGTTTGGTTTGGTTTGGCTTGTTCATTTGTGTGTTTTTGTAAATGATAAACCATTTGGATTATAGCTACTTGTCAATCGTAGATTGAAATCCTTTCTCTTCATCCAGTAGGTATCCAGCTATGTCATTAGCTATCTAAATAAACTTTAAAATAATTCTGTGCTGTTTCAGATGGCTAAATGATTCATAGACATTTGGGCCATCCTGGGGACAAAAAGGCAAAACAGAAGGAAGGACTTCAATAATGAAAAGTTAAGGACTGAAACAGGGGATTTTAAGTTATCCTTCCTGAGAGAGGCAAAGCTCTAAGCTAGATGCCTAGGCTGGGTGCACAGAGAACTCCAGGTATTTCATTACTGATATACAAAAGCAAATACTATGAATGAAGAACTAAGCTAACTGCTAGGAAATATTAATTATCTAAGCATGTTTTAATGTCCACCCTCTAAATTTTGTGTGTATTAGCATAGAATACAATTCTGAATCCAGTGTGGTGAAGTTTGATACTACACATCTTTGTTTGGTTTTTGGACAGTATAGAAAAACAGCCAAGGCACCTAACTGTGTATTTACCTTGACATTTAAATGTTCACAAAGAGCAGTAGATGACTGTGACTGGCTTCAGGGAGGTATGTCCCTCCACTTACGCACCACAGTCATGAGTTATTCCTGATATCAGATGTCTAAGCCAGCATTTTCTTAAAAAAACAACTGTCCTGGTTTGAGGCCAGACAGATTTGCCCCTGGGAGGAGCAAAAGAATGACACTCACAAATAGATTGCGAAGTGATGGAAAGTTTAAATGGAAAAGCAATTGAGTGTTTTAAAGAAACCGCAAAGCATAGTGACAAAGAATCCCAAAGCGTACAGAGTCCCTTAGAGCACACCCAAAGGCCTCCCAGCACTTCCCTTCTCCCCATCTGAGGGTATACCCAAAACCCCCAGGGCTCCTTCTTCCCCCACACTGCTAGGCTAGTCTCAGGCTGGCCAGGTCTGAGACTGCCCCTCTGACTCCCCTTCTCCTCCTGGCATTAGGCCTAGAGATGCCTAAGAGGCCTTGAGATACTCCCCCACCATTACATGATAGGGAACATCTCCCACGGGAGCAGAGAGGGAACAAAGAGGAAGAGAATGACTTTGCAGATGGATTTATAGGGTGCAGGATTTAGGTGTAGAAATAGGCTGTTTTCTGTGTCCACCTACTGGGTTGGACACTCAGGACACAGGAGGTGTAACTAACATGGCAGTGACAGGAGGCACCCAGCCTAAACTGCCACAACAACAATGAAAAGAAAAAAAAAGTAGAAAAAAAGAAGTGAAATTATATTTTCTTCTTTGCATAATGATCTATTTACAGAGTTGGGGAAGTTCTTATGTGTAAAGAAAGGCATACTTAGTCAGAGGAAGATGGTGGAGCAAAACCATCTCTGAATTGCTATGGGTAGAAGGCCAATGGCATCCTGGCCTGTATCAGGAACAATCTGGCCAGCAGGAGCAGGGAGGTCATTCTGCCCCTGTACACTGCACTGGTTAGGTCACACCTTGAGTACTGTGTCCAGTTCTGGGCCCCTCAGTTTAGGAAAGTTGTTGACTTGCTGGAACATGTCCAGAGAAGGACAACAAAGCTGGTGAGGGGTTTGGAGCACAAGCCCTATGAAGAGAGGCTGAGAGAGCTGGGGTTGCTTAGCCTGGAGACTAGAAGGGTCAGAGGAGACCTTATTGCTCTCTACAACTACCTGAAGGGAGGTTGTAGACAGGCAGAGGTTGGTTTCTTCTCCTCGGCAACCAGTAGCAGAACAAGAGGACACAGTCTCAAGCTGCACCAGGGGAGGTTTAGGCTGGATGTTAGGAAGAAGTTCTTCACAGAAAGAGTGATTGGCCACTGGAATGTGCTGCCCGTGGAGGTGGTGGAGTCACCATCACTGGAGGTGTTTAAAAAGAGACGGATGAGGCACATAGCGTCATGGTTTAGTTGATTAGATAGTGTTGGCTGATAGGTTGGACTCGATGATCTCTGAGGTCTTTTCCAACCTTGTTAGTTCCAATATACCTTAAAGCGGAGACTCACCTGCTTCATTTGTGAATTGATGGGATGGTTCCATAGGTTTATAGCTAGTGTGACAACTGCAAAGGGAAACAGATGAAGATATAGTTAACATATTTGGTCTGAGTTAGAAATTGAACACACGTTTTTAAGAAAAAAAGCAAAACACAAAACACAAAGCACAAAACAGCAAAACTCTCTGAATGCCCAAGAATTAGCAGCATCTTTCACAAAAATCAATGCACACAGTTCATGTATCTAATTGTTACTCTAGGTGTCACAGTTAGGTTATTCCTCAGGAATCATACATAAGTATTATTTTGCTCAATGTTAGTGTATTGAGGTATAGAATTTGAAAACAATGAGTAAAAATAATACATAGATAAGTTTCATGAAAGGAAAATGGTTTTCACATACACAAATTCATTTTTATACTAGAGATATCACCACTGTGCAAGCATTATGTTTTAAACACAATGAGCTCATAATGAGCCAGTTAAGGTTTAGGCTGGATGTTAGGAAGAAGTTCTTAGTAGAAAGGGTGATTTGCCTTTGGAATGGGCTGCCCAGGGAGGTGGTGGAGTCACCATCACTGAAGTTGTTTAGGAAGAGACTGGATAGGGCACTTGGTTCCATGGTTTAATTGATTAGATAGTGTCGGATGATAGGTTGGACTTGATGAACTAACCATGGTTTAGTGCATTAGGTGGGTTGGATTGGTTGATAGGTTGGACACAATGATCTTGAAAGTCTCTTCCAACCTGGTCTATTCTATTCTATTCTATTCTATTCTATTCTATTCTATTCTATTCTATTCTATTCTATTCTATTCTTTATACTATAAGTAAAATCCAAATCAGTTAAAAATTTAAAGTGAAATTTCTGGAAAGACAGGGAATGAATTGCCATTCAAGAAAAACTGAAGCCTAATATAGACAAAGATAACGAGGTATCTGCATCACAGAAAGTTTGTCCATAGACACACATACGCATACACATATTAAGAACTGCAACTAGGACTCAAACCAGCCATTATTCTGCTTTTTGGTTTACACTGAATTATCCTTTTGATTCCCAAAATTGTCAGAAGCTTGTCTTTCTTCATCCATCTAACAAACACCATCTAACAAACTCTATGTAATCTCTGGTCCCTCTCCTCTTAAGTGACCACTTGTTCACTAGAGAAGACTCAACCTTGATGATGCAAGTTTCCAAATCCCTAACATTTGTTTGTAGATTCTGAGAACAGTAACTACATAACAATATAAAAGAGTAACTGGAAGGAATAAAATGTAACTGAACTTTTCCATTCACAATAATTTGATTTTGATTTTGTAGGAAGTTTTAAGCTATTTATTCCTTTAGCTTGACATAATCTGCCCACCCCTCATCCCAGTAAAGTGATAATCAATTCAGCAAAATTTTAATCGCTTTTGTGCTATAGGCACTGTTGTCAAATCCAACGTCTTGAAGGTTCTGTCACTCAGATTATAATAAATACTTTCTACAAGTAGTGCCTAGAACCCAAACATACTCAGACTGTGTAACTCTCCTTCCCCCAGATTGTTACCACAATGAATTGTCGAGTTAAGGAAATGAGGAAATGCACATAATCCATGTTTGCTGTAAAACATAAACATTTTGGTCATAAATGTTTGCTAAGGCTTGGCTTCAGATATTTTTTTTTCCTGTACCCATGAGAGGAGTTGAAAAGCAGAATGATTGTCTTCCTAGGTCTCTGATGAAGATGCAGCAAGATAGACAACGTGTTGATACCATCAAGTTCATAAGAAATGTCAAGTGCTTAGTGAAGAGAAATGGAAAACATCAAACAGCGCTCCTAGACAGAGTTCTGAAATATCTGAGATGATGACTCATCAAAAACATAGCATTAAAAAAATATTTGTAGATGAAATAATATGTTAACATAAATGACTCAAAAATCCATTGAGCTGTAATGTTTTTCCATGGTAATTTTGTCCTTGTACTGGCTGTATTTTAATTATCTCAAGATATAACGTGCTATATATCTTTTTCTAATTGTGGGCGATGTGGTGTGCTTTACTAATTTCCTACAAGCTTTTTAACGGTGTACCTGACATTTGTTATGGAGGTGGTAAGTCTTCTGAAGCTGAAGAGACTCTAATGCAGTCCTGTCCACCCCTGATCCTGAAAGGAAGTGACAAGGAGGTGGGTGGTTGTAGATGACAGAAAAAATCTGACTGTTGTGAAAATCCTGGTCACAGAAATGAGTTTTATATGTACTTGAGGAGGACTATCACTATAGTGTGAAATTCTAGGGAATTTTTGGCAGGGTTCAGTTCAGATCACAGGGACCTGATGCTGAGAATATTCTGGCAATAAATTTCTCATGGGCTCCATCTTGATGTATTAGAATGTCTCTTGGCAAAGAAAGGCAGGAGAGGCAGTCACTAAAGCAACTGACTTTCAACCAGATCCTAATTATTAAACATCTGAGACATTCTGGGCAGCCAGAAAACAAGGATAAAATATAAGCACTGTCATAAGGACACCTTATTCAGGAAAAAGGGAGACTAGCTTATGTTGCTGGATAACATTTCAGTGTAAGTCCTTTTTTAGTAATTGGAGAGGAATAGATTTCTATTGAGATTTTCATTCCAAATTAAGCAAAACTGCCCTTCAGAAACAAAAGCAAGAGCTGCTTTTGTTAGCATGCTAAGATTTCTTTAAATTAGCTTGGCTCTTCTTGATTTGTTCACTCTTTGAATAAAGAAACAAAACCACATTGTGTGACCATATTCTTTCACGCTTTCTTATAACAAACAAGATGCCAGCAAACTTCTGTCAGTCCAATATGCTTGCTACATATAGCCAAATTTAAATTCTTACCCTCAGAAATAAACTTGTAGGCTGTGTCACTGCCTCAGTGACCAGCCTCCTTGGTTTTAATTTGGATCGTTAAGTTGCAGTCTTATGTATAGCACATTTCTCACTTTTAAAGCAGGATTCTTGAAGGGCTGTTTCATTTCCAGAATTTATTTAGGAGAGATCTACCTCCCACCATTCCACTAATATTCTCATCTGCTTCAAAAAGGCTAAATAATTTTCAAGTGTTAGAAGCCATATTTTTAGCAACAGCTTATGTCTTCTTGGCACATTCCTGGTACAGCAATGTTGGCAGACCTCATGTTACAGAACCTCCTGGTCTGTCATGTATTAAAACTGTTCTCTGAGAATTCAAGCACTTCAAATACTTGTAAGTGTCAGGGTTGCAAGTGGATGGATATTTCTTTAGTTTAGATTTAAATGCCAAGAGAAGTTAAAACATCAGGAAAGCCTGTACTCTTAAATATACTCATCCAGCCAGACACATGCAATACTTAAAGACATACACTGGACACTGGGAAGTGTCTGAAAGTTATCTTTAAATGAAAGTAATAAAATCTAAGATCTATTGACAGTTTTGATATCAATCATAAATACTATGGCATTTAGAATGATAGCCTACTGAGCCATCAAAAGTGGAGGCTTATCTCACAATTGCATTCAGGTAAAAACAATTCAATCTTTCTTCTTATTATTATTTAAATGGTTTGGATTATGTGATAACATTAATTACATTGCTTGAATTGTTATAAAGAATAATAAATGCTAGCAATACACCAGGAACAATTCCTTTAAAGCAACACAACGAAACAGGAAAGATGGCCTGGTGATAACGATAATACCTTTAGAGCTTGGAAGATCTAAGATATTTTAGCATTGATAAAAACTCCTTGTGCTGCAATGTTTCATGAAGATAAGTACATTGGAGCTGTTAAAGAATATGGCCTCTAGAATAATGAGGACTGCAGGTAGTACAGACTAAAAGACCTTGCTCTCCATTTATTTTATGGCATTCTAAGCTGAGATCTGGTGGATTCATTGGCAGCTTTGACAAAATCACTTTCTTTTCCTGATTTCTCCCTCCATAACCATGGTAAATAATCCCACCTTTCTTTACAAATCTTCCTGCAATTGTCTTATGACATGTATTATCTAAGAGTATTGTTGCTGTTAATAGCACAGCATTTATTTTATTTTTTTAAAGAAAGAGTTGTTGAAGGTGTAAAAAGTATTTGTTGTGAGCTTATACCTGCATTTAGAGGAAGGAATCACACTTTGCTTAAGCTTTATATATATATATATATATATATATATATATATATATATATATATATATATATAAAAATTACTTTTTCAATCTTAACATGATTTTATGGAATCAGTGGAAAAATATGGGAGCCCTCCAGTGGTGAAAATAATGTATCTGTTTTTCATAATGTAGCTACTTTCCTGTGAATGCTGCCTGTTTGCAACGTAATCACCATAGTTTTTTGACACATATGGATGATGATCCCCTACTGAATAATAGGACTTAGTATTATCCAATATTTGCCTGGACTAGCAGATGAACGTATTTCTAGATGACATGTGTAAAAGCCAAGAAAGTAAAATTTAACTCATATTGTTTCCTTTTCTATACAGACACAAAAAACCTCTGGCATTCTTCAATTATTTGTTTGCTTCCCACTAGAAACAGCATGAGTTAACCATATTATCCCCCTCCACAGGCTTCTCACCTTCGGGTCTGTGTGCTTGAAAAGGGATTTATAATTGCAGTAACAGAGATGTTTGGCTGGCCTAAGCCTCCCATTCTTTGGCATCCTGGATTATCATGTTAATCCAGTAGCCATTTGCTTCCACAACTGCATTCTTTCATATAAATCTGTGAGATAGCCTTCTGGAAAGGCCCTGGATTCCTGACCCATCACTGCCTTAAATCTGTGACCTCAAAGCATATGGTACTTCTTCAGCAAACGAACTCACATTTGTGGTTGTGGTGGTCTGGCCCCGTCTGGAGGCCAAATGCCCACCGAGCCACTCTATCAGTCCCCTTCTTAGATGGACAGGGGACACGTGAAAGTGTAACAAAAGGCCTGCAATAAGATAGAAGCAATTTTAATAATGCAAAGTGAAAACAAAGTCCTTGTATGGAATCAAAAGCTAACAAAGATGTTATTCTCTACTTCCCATCAAGCCAGATGATGTTCAGCCACTCCTGGGAAGCAGGGCTTCAGTCTACAACTGTTGCTCCAGAGGATAAACATCACCAACAAACATCTCCCCCACTTCCCTCTTTCTCTTAGCTTTTGTATCTGAGCTGACACCATATGGCATGGAATACCTTTCTGGTCAGTTTGGGTCAGCTGGCCTGTCTGTGTGCCCTCTGAAGATCGTGCCCACCTCTGATCATACTCCTGGGACAGGGGAATGTTGGAAAAGTATATCCTGGGTTCTTGGCTCAGCAGTAGCCAAAACACTGGTGCACTATCAATACCCAGCTACAGCGCTGCAAAACACAACACTAGAACGATGCTCTGGGGAGAATTAACTCCAGCTCAGACAAACCCAATACATTGGTCTACTATGCTCAATTTGCTGTAAACAGGTGGAGTTATTCTTTCCATGGAAAAGCCTTCCTGTTTTACCCTGGGAAGAAAGTAGAGATCATAACCTGCTTTTCAAGGAAATGTAACTTTAAGTTTCTCCACTTAGACCCACAAAATCCACTCAAACTACATCCTTTCCCTAAGTATGCCAATCTGTTATTAGTACAAATAAATGCTTCATATGGAGCTCCTGCACCATTTAAGTACAGTTTGTAAGACTTTTATACATTTTAAAGTTAAAAATGCCAGCATGACTGTCAGATGGCTTCACCCAGTGAAGTTAAAAATGTTTCTTTGCGAGTGAAGCACATATAAAATACAAATGTCTGGAAAATGGTAGACTTCTCAGAGAGCCTTTCTGTAGCACTGGAAGCAATAGGAAACTGAGGAAAAGCAAAGGATTAGACATTCGTCTTCTTTTAATGAGGATAGCTTTTTGTTGGAAATGCATGCTGATAAAGTGTGTGCAGTTACCAAGAGTATTTCTTTGAAACCCTTGGCATCAGGTATTTATAAGCAGCCCACAGAAGAGTTATGCATCCAGAAGCCCACTATAGTAGCATTATCTGCAATACAATTGTCACAGGTAGTTTGAGGAAAGGCATAGAGAAGCTCATCTTGCTGTTAGAGATGTGAGCACACACTGGTTTATATCATGTTTAGCTGGAGGAATATTCCTGAGTAGAGACATAAGAGGAAGAATTGTGTTACCTTTGGAGTTTGTTTGTTTCCTTTTCCATTTTATTTAATTTCAGATATGAAGGCAGGTCACTGAAGTATACAGAATGGCAGAAATAAGATTGCAAAAAGTTCAATCTACTTTACATGCTTTGCCTTTGGTTTTCAGTAGTTTTTAACATATTTTAAACAGCAGCTGCAGGGTCCAGGCCCTCCTATTGTCATGGAAAAATAAAGGTCTCATTTAACTGCTGGGGGAACTGTAGTGTGTGAGGTGTGTTTGTTAGTTTAAGACATCTGTTCTTTGTGTCATCTACTCACTCCAGACACCATGGAGTGGACTCCTGTCCCCTGCTAGGCTGTGTGCGGAGGCGGCAGGCTGGAGCTATACATTGCCATCCAACACAAGAGAAAAGGGGTAAAGAAAATATTTGTGTGCAGCAGGGACTAAGCAACACAAAAAGAGATACTTTCAGCCTTGACTGAAAGTTTATGTGATTAGCATGGGATGGCTGTTGGCCCCTTAACCACTGGATGGGTGAGGGTGGCTGACTGTCAGGGAAGCTCTGAACGAAGATACCTGACTAAAGCAGTGCTGGGAGGATGTTGATTTTAGTTACCAGACCCACATTATACACAGTTCATTTATCATCAGGACATATTCAAAATATGCAGTGGAACAAGTATTATCAACCTTGATATGCTCATGACACTTTCATAACTATGCCTACTTGGATCACCTCCTTGGCCAGATTGGGCATCCTTTGCACCACTAGTGCAAAGTGTTGCTAGTATTCTGGTTTCTATCAGGGTCAAATGGCCCCAATGTATTGCCCTTCGCCATACTGCAGACCCCTCGGTGCAGCAAGAGCCTCTGGGCTGCAGCTGCCCAAACTGTAAGTCAGCGACTAACAGCTGTGATCTAATTGTCCAAGAGATTAATTTTATTTTGATTCTGGGTGAGAGGATGGGGAGAACAAGGGACAGAAAAGAAAAAGAAAATAAATTTTGGTAATGATAAGCAGATTTAAGATCTGATGTGTTTATTTGCCTTTAATAGTTGGGAAAAAAAGAGGAGGGGAAAAGAAAATAAAAGGAAAAAAAAAGTTCAGTTGTATTTGTATGACAACAGAGGAACTTTGCGGTTTTGATATATGAGATTTTGTTGTAGCTGTCAGCTGACCAAAAGACAAATTGAAGGGAGATGATTTCAATGAATGTTTACTTACAATTTAGTCATAGTTTCTCACTTCCAGTGAGAAAGTAAAATTTTCTTTTGCTTTGGCTGATTCTTGGATTTGTCACACAACTTTAGTTCTCTGAAATTTGGGTTTCTCAGCTAGCTGCCTCATTAAAGTCAGTGGACAGATAGGTGGAGTGAACCATGCTCAGGTAGTATGTCCTCAATAAAGAATCATAGAATGGTTTTGGTTGGAAGAGATGTCCAAAGTTCAGCTAGTCCAACCTCTCTGCAGTGAACAGGGATGTCTTCCACTAGATCAGGTTGCTCAGTGTTTTTGAGCCTGATGTTGAACATCCCCAGAGATGGGGTCTCAACTACCTCCCTGGGCAACTTGTTCCAGTTTTCTACCACCCTCATGGTAAAGAACTTTCTCCTAACAACCAACCTAAATCTACTCTACTCTAATTTCAAACTATTGCCATTTGTGATATCACTACAGGCCTTTTCCAGATAGTCCCTTTCTAGCCCCCTTGATGTACTGGAAAGATGCTACTAATTTTCCCTGGAGCATTCTCCAGGATGAAAACCCCATCTTCCTCAGCCTGTACTTGTAAGGGAGGTATTCCAGCCCCCTGTCCATTTTCATGGCCCTCCTCTGGACTCACTCCATCAGGTCCATGTCTGTCTTGTGTTGAGGACTCCAGAGCTGGACACAGCACTCTAGGTGAGGTATCCACTTGTACTAAATCCTTACTTGTATCAAATAAGGCATCATCACTGAAGTATCTGTCCCTTTCTATTCCTTTTATGTGGTGCCCAGATGACTAGGTTAGATTTTGTCAAACATCTAGCTGGCAGAGTTCTGATCTGACTTCAAGAGGATTATTTCTATGTTTTCACTAGTATTTCTATTTCCATACTAAACTAAGTATAACTCCTCTTGGACATGAATTTCACCAGAATGTGATGCCTGTCTCTTATTGCCCTCTATTACATTTGCTTTTCAAATACTGATTTATTTTTGCCTGAAATCATTCAACGGCTTCATAGCAGAATCATGTAACACCTTTTAGAGATTCAAACATGATGAATACTCTGAAAGGATTGATTGCTTTCATTCTACAGCTGTAATTTTATTGCCTTACGTCTAAAGAGCAAGTTTATCAGGACTATAAGAAAAATATGTCTAACAGTATTTTTACTGTTCTACTGAGTCTTAACCCTTTCCATGAGTGAAGCACACTGACCAAATTTGGTCTTCACTTACTTTTTATTTCAGTGATGCACACTGATTTTCCTTCCTCTGCACATGAGAATGCCTAAGTAAAGAATGTAGTTTAATAGATTTTACAGCTCTCTAAGAAAACATAGTCACATATCAATCATAATGTCTTCAAACATAAGAGTATGGCTCGTAAACAACCTCCTTCTTTAACTGGATCCCAACATTAAGAAAAGATATCCCTCAGTGAACACACAGAAAGTGTATTTCCTTGAGACTCTGGGAACAATAAGATTAACATTATTACAATGCATTTTCACAGACTAATGGGCAGTAAAGAACACAAAAAGGAAATCTATGGCATTGGCTACAGTTTTATAACTGTAAGAAAAAGAGATGGCAAAGTTTAGCCTGTCCTTTATTCAAAATCGTTCAGAATCTGCTGACATAGGCAAGACCCAACTATTTTCTCATTTTCATTTTCAGGAAAGGAAAATAAAACAGCAGTTTTGTCTGTGTTTCCTTTTTTCCCATCTTTCATCCACAGCCATAAATATTTGTTCACTTCAGTAGAAGTATTGGCATATGGTAAAATGTGTGTATGACATTTTAAAGATTGTTAAGGCTTTTTGACAAGCAAACAAGCTTCAGAGACAAATTCTGAACCCTAAAAGAAGACCTACGACTGCCTCCTGATTTGGATGATCTTTGTCTCAGACCAGAGCAGGTTTTAACTCAGAGACCGGACATAACACCTCATTAGTTCTAACATGTTTCACTGCAATGGACTTGGTTGCTTGTATTTTCACTTTAAAGAAAAGTCAATCTCTATGCATCCCAGCGTGAGATACTGCAATGTTCAATATAATTGCACAATTTGCTAACAAGACATTTTAAAGAACTGTGATGAGAAATTTAAATGCAGGTAATTGGAGGCCTTTAGGTAATATGGCTTCATTTTAGCTCTCTAGAATAAAGCCAATCACTGTCCTCTGCTATTGAGAAGCAGCTTTTGAGCCTTGAAAATGAGTAGTTCAGTTTCGTTGAGGTGTATACGTGGTGAATGATTCCTGCTTAGTTTTGGCTTACCATAAGAACTGAAAATAAATAAAAAAGTCAGTAGCATGTCACTGTAGAGTAGCTTATTGTGCAACATAGCATATCTGTAATTTAACATGAGCTAGAAAGCTTATAGAATGCAGAACACAGAATTAACCAGATTCGAAAAGACCTTTGAGATCATTGAGTCCAGCCTATCAGCCAACACTATCTAATCAACTAAACCATGGCACTAAGTGCCTCATCCAGTCTCTTCTTAAACACTTCCAGGGATGACGACTCCACCACCTCCCTGGGCAGCACATTCTAATGGCAAATCACTCTTTCTGTGAAGAATTTCTTCCTAACATCCAACCTAAACCTCCCCTGGCACAGCTTGAGACTGTGTCCTCTTGTTCTGGTGCTGGTTGTCTGGGAGAAGAGACCAACCCCCACCTGTCTACAACCTCCCTTCAGGTAGCTGTAGATGGCAATAAGGTCTCCTCTGAGCCTCCTCTTCTCCAGGCTAAGCAACCCCAGCTCCCTCAGCCTCTCCTCATAGGGCTTGTGCTCGAGACATCTCACCAGCTTTGTTGCCCTTCTCTGGACACGTTCCAGCAACTCAACATCTTTCCTAGACTGAGGGGCCCAGATATTTGCACAATATAAATTTTAGCCTGATTTTATAATGAATTGGCTGTGTAAGTGCATTGAGCCACAACTGGTTGTTATAGTAGAGTTGAGGAAAAGTGGTGACATACTTTATTTCCCTGAAACAACTCAGTGGAATTGCAAATATATTAGACAAGACCACATCTTTTTGAAAGCCTCTGTGAACACCATCATTAGTGGAAAGGAACCTTTAGGGATATTATTTTGCTTCAGATACTTTATTGTCTTTTTGGTTGTTGTTTTTTTTTTTTTTTCCCCTTCTATTTTCTATGTGATTTTTCAGATAGCAAAATAAATGGGGAAAGTACATAAAAATTACTTGAGGGTGATAAGGCACTGGTGCCATATCCAGTGTGATATAATATATGATCAAATTTATAAGCTGGAAATATGATAAAATATGGATATTATTTATTCGATATCAAGAACTGACACATGCAGTGGCCTATCTGAAACATGAGGCATGGGGTTGTGAGGCTTCCAGCCCTCACAGGCAGCCTCAAGGGTGCCTGTCTATTGGCTCCTCAACCTCAAACCTGTACCCTACAACAGGGAGGGAGGGAGAGGGTAGTGGCCAAACAGGTTTAGCTGATTTGTTAATGCTTCTTCCAGGACACAGTGTTAATACTTTTAATGCATATATTAATAGACCTATTTTCTTGCTTCTTCACTGTATAAGACCAAGTGAATGTATGCTTGTGTCTCTACAACATAACAGAAAACAAGATAGAGTTACCAGAGCCTGTATGAAATGAGCATTTAACTTTCTGACAACAGTTCCTGACATTTATAGCACAGCTCCTGAGGGCCTTAATGACCATCATGTCAAGCTGAATCTACTATTAATATACCTCACTAGTAAGGAGTAAGTATTATGGTTTTTATCCTGAGTGTGAAAGGTCCATATTTCATAAAGATCTTGAGTCTATCTGAGTTATTAAAAGGTTTCCCACAAGGAGAGAAACAGAGCAATTTTTTTTTCTTCTTCTTCTTTTTATTTTTAACAGTTTCTGTCCACTGGAACTTTCTTTTGTTAAAAGAAAGGAAGAAAGAATGAGAGATAGAAAGAAAGAAAGAAAGAAAGAAAGAAAGAAAGAAAGAAAGAAAGAAAGAAAGAAAGAAAGAAAGAAAGAAAGAAAGAAAGAAAGAAAGAAAGAAAGAAAGAAAGAAAGAAAGAAAGAAAGAAAGAAAGAAAGAAAGAAAGAGAAAGAAAAAGTTATCTGCATTTACATTAAAATACAGAGTCAGATACTGCTATCAAATCCAGACTTGTTTTACAATGTCATGTAGGTGGTTGAGACTAGATCCAAAGGTCATCTTCCTATGGAATCTCTAATGTATTCTACAGGATTTCCATATATTTGTGAGGTTATTATTTTTCTTAAATGCAAAATCTACTTATAAGTAGACAAAGGCACCACTTGTACAAGCAAGAGATGGAAAGAAATGTTTCCAGAAGAGATAGATCACCTTTGGACTTTCAGTTCAGTTGACACTAACCTGGGATATTTTAGAGTCATGGAATAGTTTTGGTTGGAAATGCTGCCTGCACCTCGTCTGTTCACTGTTGTGCTCTAAGCAAGGTCCTTGTCCTCTCAAACGTAGGAAATCTGTTTTCAAGAAGGTAAATCATCAGCAATGAGCACTTGACACTCAGCCCTAATCTAGATCACAGTATCACAGTATCACTAAGGCTGGAAGAGACCTCAAAGATCATTGAGTCCAACCTGTCACCACAGACCTCATGACTAGACCATGGCACCAAGTGCCACGTCCAATCCCCTCTTGAGCACCTCCAGGGATGGTGACTCCACCACCTCCCTGGGCAGCCCATTCCAGATCTTCTGACCATTCACCTAAAATAGATGCACATCAACAACTCCTGTCCAGGATGTGTTTTTCCAGTGCCTATGTATAGGATAGGATTAATATGACCTACTATTGTGCCAGGCACCCTCTGTTACCTCTTTAATCATTGAATTGAAATTCAGAGTTCCTTAGCATGATTCATCTGAGTATATAGTAGGTTTCTAATATAGGCCAGATGAATAGTGCCCCAGGGTATCTTTTTCCATTTTCTGAATCCGTTGCAAATAAAGGGATCCTGGGGAGAGTAGCTCAGATGTCGACATACACCCTGTACACATCTGAAATTAGGTGAGATAAATCCTACCTGTGGACTTGAAGTTCTAGAAAAAGAATTACCTGTCTAATTCAAGTCTTCCTGAGTTTTGGTAGATGGACTATATGTTACTGGTTCTAGGTGAAATCAATGTCCTTCAAAAAGGGCACTGTAATTTTTCCAGAATTGACATGGCTTTGGTGAATGCTTTTTTCCCATTTCTATGTATGTCTTTGTAGGAAATAATTGTTTCTATTAGTTCATTTTTCTACAAGGAATAACTGAAGAGACATACAGCATGTGACTAGAATGATTTTCACAATATTGAGTATGTAATACGTCAGTAATTCATGGTCTGCTGATAGAACGAATTTAAGCAAATGAATTTGCTTTTTGTGTCTTCCTGTTTTCATTTCAGACTGCATAAATGAAAACTGAAATAGATGAGAAAAGAATCTTTTGAGCAGTGCATTCTAGTGAGGAATATAAGCATTTTGTGTGCAGAATAACAAATGTGATAGCATTTCAGAAGTAGGATACAAGCTGGTAAGTCGTTCTGTGTATTTCTCCCCCTCCATGACAAAACCAGAGGTTTAGGTACATTAAAAGCAGAATGAGGAATGGTGTATGCTCTCTCTTCAAATGCATAAATACCCATGCATTTGGGATAAACTAAGACACAGGAGCTAAAGCTCTTGTGTGTGGCTTTTAACAGGAAATGAAATAAAGGATATTATGAGAAACTCACTGAGCTGAAATGAAGAACCTGAGGAGACTTTACTTTGAAGGAACAGGAGATCATGAAATTTCTCGTGCATAGTGGCAGTTGGCACTACCTGTCTCTGTGGTGCTTCATGGAAAAACTGTACAGTTTGCATCATCATAGGGCTGCTACAGTTGCTGAGGAACTCTTCTTCATTCCTTAAAACAATTTTGCCCTTTATAACAGGTTGTACCATTAGCTGTTTCAGCATGTGTTGCAGGCCATAGACTGAGATCCATGAAGTTTACAGAGCAGGAGTTAATGTCTATTGCAAAAGCTGTATGAATCACATGAGTCTTTTAACATTTTATTATTATAGCTGTGTGATTGCCACAGATGTTACCAGAGTGTCATTTACCTAGGAGAAAAAACAATGCATTTCAAATACATTTTTATTTGTATGAATTGTCTTTTCTTCTAAGCTTAGGTATCATGAAATTTAAAGACCTACTTTTCCCATCAAATGCATTGAAAGTTGTGGCAAATCTGTTGATCAGCCTTCCTGATTTCAGCTGATTGCTGCTAAAATTTTATTTCTCATGGTCTGGTGGGCTACCAGAAATGCACACAACCACAGTGTTGATTTAAATTAAATTAAGGTGTGTTTGTTTTTCTTGAGTTTCTTATGTACTTGCTATTTCATGCTACTCTTCTGATGCAAAGAACAACTCTTGTACCAACCTCAGAATGCAGAATCTAACTTTAAGTGGCTTATCTTGTTAGTATTTGGTGGTTCAGGTACTATAACATGTCAAAAACTGATTCATTCTGTTGGTACAGGAAGAACTGAAGCAAGCAGTGAATCTCTCAGGATCTTCACATCTCTATTTCCTTCATAGTTAAGGCCAAAGACTGGTGACAGTTTTGTCAGCTTGTCACAATGTCATTGGAGATTCCATATGACTGTCTGACAGTAAATTTTCCCTTCCATTTGTCAGAAGGTACCAGCCAACAGAAGCATGAAAAGAGATCATTTTCTTATGTAAGTTTGTAGTGAAAAATGTGTAAATGGAAACAACATTTCTTGTTCTTTTATTTTTTTTCATACGATAATACGTTTTAAAACTGTTGACTACCAAGTGATATTGAAATGTGGGGTTTTTTTGAGCTAGAATCTGAATGTAGAAGTGTAGCTACTATTTGAACACAGAATTCCTTTTGCAGGACTTTTAAAGCTTCACAGAGCTGAAAATATTTCTTTCTTACTTCCATGCTCTCTCATGCTGTGATGTTTTCCTTATTCCTTATGGGCAGGTCATTCTACATATTTCCCACAGAATTCCCACAGAGGACCTTTGACATGTTCATGAAGTTAAAAAACATTTGGATGAGCCATTCTACGAAAATGGATAAACATACTAAAACCTGAGAGAGTGAAATCAGGTACAGATTCCATCAGTGGAAAGTGAATTACCTTTGTAAGACTGTCTTTTCAATTTCCCCATTTCAGGTCTTTCTACAGTGCTCTGGTGCTCTCACATGGCATTTTTTAATAGTTTTTTTCAGAAGTAAATGTTGATATGCTAATGTATTACATACAAGAACCAATAACAATGTGTGGGATACTAGCACATGTTTTTTGCAGGTGATTGTGTAGCTTAGGAACAACACATTGAGAGAGGGTCTCAACAAAAAAATGAAGACGCCTCTTTAACATCTGGATGCAGAAAACTTTCAGAAGTGAGATTTAACCCCAAATGGTCATCTTAAACTCAAAATACTAATGGCAAGATATTAGTGTGAACACTTAAAGCTTCAAAGTTGTTAAAAAGTACTGCAGATATAATGCATATATATTATATAATACACATATGGCATATATGAATACACATTCTATCTGTATGAATCATACCATTGTCCAGGTGTAAATCTGTAGAGAGCTGTGTTCACTTAACCCACTTACTGCTGCATTATTCAGCACCAAGTGTGGTCACAGAATCACAGAAACATTCAGGTTGCAAAAGACCCTCAGGATCACCAAGTCCAACCAATAACCCTATTCTACAAGGTTCACCTGTAAACCATATCCCCAAGCACCACATCCAAACAACCTTTAAACACATCCAGGGTTGGTGACTCAACCACCTCCCTGGGTAGCCCATTCAAATGCCTGACCAATCTTGCTGTGAAAAAAGATAAATCCTTATGTCCACCCTGAAAAAACTGAACTGACATACAGCTATCTAGTTTGCATCATTTTATCAAAAGGTAACTAATGCTTGTTTTAATCAGTATTTTTTCTATAGAGAATGTATTAGACTGTGGTATTATTAATCATAATGATTAACCTCTCAAGCTTATTATTTCTAATTTCAGTAGATCATAATTTTTTAGGAGTCCTTGCATTGTATTGCTCCTCTTTTTTTAGGTGAAAATATGCTCTTCCATTATTAGTAACAGTTTTATGTTT
The DNA here is from genome assembly GCA_033816785.1 of Picus viridis. Classification (NCBI taxonomy): domain Eukaryota; kingdom Metazoa; phylum Chordata; class Aves; order Piciformes; family Picidae; genus Picus; species Picus viridis. Next base: position 40,336,943 of record CM066578.1, on the reverse strand, counting down.
AGACGTTACAAGTCTTCTAATTAAAAAAATCTAGATATCTTGAAAGCTCTAACTTTAAAAATGAGGAAACAGGGAAGTTTTATAAGATATCCATTTCAACATCTTCATTTTTTCTTCTTTTATTTCCTCAGTTTTTCAGCCAGGAAAGGGATAGAATAAGTGAACCATTTTTTTATTTTCCATAGTCAGGAAAGAAATACACTTCAGAGAGCAATCTGTCTCCAGTTCTGGGCCACTCAGTTTAAGAAGGACATTGAGACACTTGAACGTGTCCAGAGAAGGGCAACAAGGCTGGTGAGAGGCCTTGAGCACAAGCCCTATGAGGAGAGGCTGAGGGAGCTGGGGTTGCTTAGCCTGGAGAAGAGGAGGCTCAGGGGAGACCTCATTGCTCTCTACAACTACCTGAAAGGTGGTTGTAGCCAGGAAGGGGTTGGTCTCTTCTCCCTAGCAACCAGCACCAGAACAAGAGGACACAGTCTCAAGCTGCGCCAGGGGAAGTTTAGGCTTGAGGTGAGGAGAAAGTTCTTCACCGAGAGAGTGATTTGCCATTGGAATGGGCTGCCTGGGGAGGTGGTTGAGTCGCCGTCCCTGGAGGCATTCAAGAGGGGACTGGATGTGGCACTTAGTGCCATGGTCTAGTCGTGAGGTCTGTGGTTACAGGTTGGACTCAATGAACTTCGAGGTCTCTTCCAACCTTAGTAATACTGTGATACTGTGATACTGTCTTTAAGAATAGGAGATGTCCTATCATTTCTTCCTGCTTTGTAGAGGAAACATGGAATGCTTTGCATAGTTTTTTATATTTATTACTGAAATCATGGTTTCTTGAAGATCTGTAGATTTGCTCTTATTCCAACTTTTTTACCTTATTTTAGTCAGGAGCTTACATTTATTTCTCATGATATCTGACTCCCTAGTAAATGCCTTGATTTGGAGCACTTTTTACCATGATTTACTCTTAATCTTCTTCTGATTTCTCTAATATAGGAAATGTGATGGTTTGAGATTAGAAGATGTTGTCTTAGTTTGAAACATCATGAATTATCATAACACTGATTAAATAATCGGACTCTTGAAAAGAAACTGCTGGAAACAAATTTCTCTTAGGATATTATTACTTTATTGTACTCGGATTAAAAAATGTTTTGAATTTCTGCAGATATAACTTAGTCATGACATTTAGTATTGTCTTATATAAGTTCCCTGAGGTCACTGGCTGATAATCAGCAGCATAAAGGAGATTTTAATTTTTTCAATATTTTATCTGTTATTTAAAACAGACAGGCTTTGCCTGTCTGACAGGACATCTTTCTGTGTACTGTTTTGTCCCTCTGTGTAACCAAAATGTATGCTGTTGCCTCATTTACTTTTCAGGAAACAGAACTCCTGTGTTGAAGACAGTCAAATGAAAACTAAAAGTCTACACCTTGTGATAAAATCTAAACTAAACAGCATGATTTTAGAACAAGGTATTGACTCTGTGTTCTGACTTAGTGTATGGGCATCTGAAACCAATCCAAATGTATAAAGTGTACATGAACAAGAACAGCAGCAGTGCAAAACTTCTATATAAAAGTGTAAGAAGACCTTGAGTACTCAGGAACCTAGAAGCTCAGTATGCTAAATAGTGTTTGAGCTAAGGAGATCATCATTTCTATCCTATCGAGAACGTTGCCACGTTTCTGACAGTGAGTGTTGCCAAAAGTGTCGTGGGTTAATAAAGAAGTAGAGAAGACACTACCAGGATGCAAAATTTGTCACCTGACACCAATATAGCAAGTGGAACAGTATTCTAAGTAGGTGTAAAACTCAAGTTGATATTCTAATGTCAGTCTACAGCAGAATACTTAGTATGAAGAGGGACTGATTATCTCACAAACATTTCAGTTTTGGGAAACTTTCTGCTAAGATCCAACTTCTCAAGCTGAATAACATAAAAAATGCAGACTTCTCAGCTTCTTGGTTGGCTTTTGTAACAGTAGACTATAGGATATAGATATAGTATATTCCACTACAAATGCAAAGACTGAATCCACGGCTGATAGAACTCCATTTCCTCTGTTTAGGAACCTCTGTTTAGGTTCCTATATCTTCAGTGGAAGATGTAGCTATAGGGATAGATTAGCTTCAAGAGATACTCCAGAATTCCTCCAAAGTATAAGAAAATCTACTTGATAATGTTCTGGGTATACTTCACATTGCCTACATCCCATTTAAGAATAATAATTAAGAAAAAATCTAATGCAGGGTGATGTATCACATTCTAAAATTGGTCTATATGGCAAAAAGCATGACTAATTTCTTCTGGAAGCACTTCACTGTCTATGAAGACCTTAAGTTAGGTGAAATGATTCTTGTGCCCCGAGGTCAAGCCCCTAAAATTTCAGTGAGACCAGAATAAAACAGTTTAGTGTAATCTTTAATCTCTGTGTCATGCTGACTACTTTAATATTCCACTCTAACTGGAGTGACTCTGAGATGGAAAACTGTATAAGAACAACTAATGGTGAAGTGAGAAAGTAAAATTGCACTTGTACCATTTGCTTCCGTCACATTTTCAACAGAAGAGGAGAAGCCATCTGTTTTTCAAACTCATGATCAGAAGACTCACTGCAGAATTTTAAAGACCTGAGTTCAAGGTCCCCTTCATCCCCCACTCAAGGGTCAGACCCATATTTTCAAGGCTTTTGGAAGTCTTACTGCGGTCTTTGACTAGAAGCAAGATCCTGAGTGGGTCACATGTAACCTTTTTGGTCAATATTTTGATGTCCTGAAAGAGAAGTGTGGCAATGAGAATCTCTACTACATTACCAAGTGAGGCAGACATTCTCCTGTTGAGGAATTCTTTCATTGCTTCTGCATTTTACATTAAGGAGAATAAAACACACAAACACCTTTCAAGTTTCTGTTTAACTCTCAGCTGAAATGTGAAAGCTCAACTATTTACATGAAATTTACTCTTCAGGAATTATTTATTGCTTTATTTCATGGGAGTTTGCCTCTTAGATGACAGATTTTTCTGCAATTTTCCTTTCCAAATAGCTCCCTGTGCAAAATAAATAAAATATTTCTAATGCAAAATAATTTAAATCATTTTAAACTGATGTTATAATCAAGTTGACTTCGTTGTTTAATAAATTGCTTCTCCATTCTGCTTTTTAAAATGAAATACACCTTTTAGGAGGGGGTAGGAGAGGCAGGCCTTGTGGGGTAGTTCAGGTGCAAGAGAGTACTGGCTGCCTTTTTTAACTTCTGTTCGATCTTGTGCAATTTTATGAAGCACCATGGTGTGTTGTACCACATGGATATCTAGAAGTTAAATCTTTAAAGTACTGTAACAAACTTTTAAGCACATTGTGCTAAAATTAAAAAAAACCCAACCAACCAACCAACCAACCAACCAACCAACCAAAAAACCACAAAAATAACCCCACAGCACCTGAAATAGTCAAGTTTCTTAACATTGTTTGAGGACTGGTTTACATCATAAGTATGATTTTCTTTGTGTGTGTGTGAAATGTATGCTGTTTTTTCTTCATCCTTCTCCAACTTTATGAAGAGCATAAAGAAGCAATAGTAAGGCTAAAATAGACACCTAGCATTTTCCTGCCTACTGAGTACCTATTAGGCCACACCTTGAGTACTCTGTCCAGTTCTGGGCCCCTCAGTTTAGGAAGGATGTTGACTTGCTGGAACATGTCCAGAGAAGGGCAACAAAGCTGGTGAGGGGTTTGGAGGACAAGCCCTATGAAGAGAGGCTAAGGGAGCTGGGGTTGCTTAGCCTGGAGAAGAAGAGATTCGGGGGAGATGTTATTGCTTTCTACAGCTACCTGAAGGGAGGCTTTAGACAGGTAGGGGTTGGTCCCTTCTCCCAGGCAACCAGCACCAGAACAAGAGGAACACAGTCTCAAGCTGCACCAGGGGAGGTTCAGACTGGATGTTAGGAAGAAGTTCTTCACAGAGAGAGTGATTGCCCATTGGAATGGGCTGCGTGGGGAGGTGGTGGAGTCACCATCATTGGAGGTGTTTAGGAGTAGACTTGATAAGGTGCTTGGTTGCATGGTTTAGTTGATATGTTGATGTTGGATGGTGGGTTGGACTTGATGGACACGATGATCTTGAAGGACTCTTCCCACCTGGTTTATTCTATTCTATTCTATTCTATTTATTCTATTCTATTCTATTCTATTCTATTCTATTCTATTCTATTCTATTCTATTCTATTCTACGAATTCTGATTTATTATTATACAACATTTAAGAATACAACTTTCACCACAGCTTAATAAAAAGAAATAAATCTGTGATTATTTTTCTAAGATTTAAAAGAAAAAAAGATATATATTTATTTGCAATTAAACATTTTGCCTGCCTTCTATATTATAGAATAACAAGAATATTTGGTGGATTTGAAACCTATTTCTAACAGTATCTTTTGGGTTTGTTTGAAAAATTGAGGTTTCCTCTTTATTATTCTACTTTAGGCTCTGACTGTAATCAGCTAGAAACATTTGAGCAAAGAAACTGCTAAAGAGCTGCAGAAAACACCTTGATAAATCCAAAACTGACCATGGACTTCCTATGGAATGAATATTGAAATTGTTCTTTTGCAAGAGACATTACTGTATAGTTACTTTTCCTGTACTGTGTGTATTGATTAGAGAACTATTGTGTTTCACTCTCATTAGTATTTCACTGATCTGGTGAAGCAGGGAATTAATAGTAAGAACCTAATAAAATTATGGAAAATCTGTTTATATAGAGTATGCCAATTGACAGAAATTATCCGTTGCAGCATAGTGAATACCTCATTAGTTACTCTTCAGAAGATTAAGGATCTCTTACTGCTTACTTTGCTCGTTTTTGGCTTCTGAGCCTTTCAACGACTCAGAGATTCCATCACTAGTTGTTCCTTGTCAGTTATCATCTGGCATGCTAGACTCTTCCTTCATAGCAATCCCAGGAAAGCTTTTTATGTAGATTTCCTAACAATAGATACTTAAGAACAGCCATTGACTTTTTAATTTTTCTTTTTAATAATTAACAAAAGGTTTGTCATTTTCTCTTTTGCTGTCTCCAAGTATCAGATCTAGGCTTGAATGGCATTTTCCCTGGGATCTATTAAAATAATACACCTATCTATTTACCCTTTCCTGTATCTTGTTTGATAATTTTGTTGCCCTGTCTTCATTTGCTTTCTAATAATTCTTAAGCCTTCACAATATGTGTTTTGATATTTGATCATGAGTCTTCCCCCAAGAAGACACCAAAAATGGCACATGACATGTCCCGGGACATCGCCACAATCATTGTAGATTCATAGAATCATGGAATGGTTTGGATTGAAAGGGACCTTAAAGATCATCCAGTTTCAAACCCCTGCCTAGATCCATTTATAGGCAGGTTATTTAACTGATTAAGTACAAATGTGGACTGACATCTTGATGTTCACATCTGGACAATAGAATGGGCCACCCCACATTGATTCTGGTATCATGTGTTTGAAAGTTGTGCTCTGCAACAGAAGTCTGAGAACCTGGGAAAAAATCCAGACAGATTTCAACCTGAAGGTGTGGAAAATGCATGTAGAGTTTCTTCTTCATGAAGAGGCTGCCCACCTGATGTGCTAGAAAAACTTTAACCTTGGTGAACTCACAGAATCCTGAATCCTGTCCTAAAACACCTTAATTTGCAATAGTGACATTTCTTTTTCTTTGTCCATTTCATTTTTACAAACAAGGGGTGAAATCTCTAAAGTAGATGTTCTGTACCCTTCTCAGTCTTAAGGGATTGATATGAGGGTGGTGAGACACTAGAGCTGGTGGAAGACCAACCTGGATAAGGCTTTGAACAATCTGGTCTAGTGGGAGGAGTCCCTTCCCATAGCATGGGTGTTGGAACTAGATGATCTTTAATGCTCTTTCCAACTTGAGCTATTCTATGATTCTACAATTCTGGGATTCTACAGGTCTGTGATATGTGTGTCAAAAACACTTCACTAAGCAGTACCTGAACATGTGTGATTTTCTGAAGCTGTCTCTGCAAAGTTAATAGCAAGAGCTCTGGGTGCAGGAATAAATACATGAGAAAGCAAAATGGACTGGTATAGGAATAGGCAGCTTAGGACTGCTCCATTTTCCAGAGTTCTCTCCCTTTTATTGCCCCTCACTGCTCAAGGTGAGATGTGTTTGAGTTCCACAGGAGGAGGCTGAAAGCTGGAGACGTCCCCTTCTCAGATGTATTCCCATGACTACAATCAGACACTTGTTTCCCCACTGCTTTCCCAGACTAATGAATTTTGCATTCCTGGCTACCCAGCAGCTCAGCCTCAGGAGAAAGAACAGTAACTGCCTCATTCGGATTACTCATGACACAGTGGTTAGGTCACTCTCGAGGTTTATAGGAGAGGTGGATGCAACTCCCTGTAAGACGATCAGGGCTGGGAATGCAAGCCCCTCATTTCCTTAGTGAGCACTCAAACCACTAGACTATTAAGAATAAGACAGTGTCACCTTTACCAGATACCTTTCTGAGAAGAGGACTAAAATGCTCTGGATCTTGAGTGCACGTAAGCACGTCACATTTTCTATTAATTTCCTACATTCTCAGTGGAAAGATAGACACTTTAAATAGGTGTGAAGTGCCCTCTGCTTATCTTCAGAGGTGCTCTCTCTCTTCCCCTACAATAAACAGATTACATTGTGAGACTCCTTTTAGGGCCAAACATTTTTTTGTACATCAATATATAAGTTAAGCATCTAAGTTAAATGTACAAGATTATATTCAGGGAAATTAAAAAATATCTCTTCAGACATGCCTGCTATACAATGAGAGTAACAGTTGAACTTTATTTGCTAGGAATTTTTTCTTGGGAGTCCTATGCTGTTCAGATTTATTTTGCTTAGGTCTTGCTAGCTCAGGGATCCCCACACCATACCCCATAGTGTGACAAGCCTGAGAATATAATTTGTCAACTTGATACCAGAAGCTAAGCATCTAAATCTATACTTACATACTCAAGAAGTAATGAGTTGTTCGGTGGCAAAGGGCAGGCAGACCCCCTGTCAACTTAATGAATATTTAGGATACAAATGACCTCTGAAAATCAGGCCATTTATTTTAGCACATAAAAATAGATTCAGATGTTTAATTTTACATATTCAGGTTGGAAAATTTTGGCTAGAGAGTAAATTAATTGCCTAAGGTCACACAGCAAGTCAATGTATAATGAGAAAGTAATAATGAGTGAGGAAAAAAAGGTATTTTTAATCTCTGTGGATTTATGGAATCCCAAAACTCTTTTCATAAAACTAGAAGTCTTGAATATATCTGTGGGGTTTTGTGTCTTTTTTAAAACTGTGGCTTAGCATTATTATGTGTGTGTGTGTATATATGTGTGTGTATATATATGTATATTTATATATTTAAAGGAAAACAATATTTTTCTCCATTTTTAATTCTGATTGTTGGTATCTTCTTGTTGCTATGAAAACAAAAGGTTCAGTCAAATCCTCAACAGCAGATATTTTGTTGCATAGGTACTTAATGAATAAGATATTTGATTACAAAGGGATAAGTAACCTCTCTCTAGCCTGCAATTAACATTTAACTTGATACGTCAAATAAGCCAAATGAAGGGAGAGTAAACTGAATAAAAAGGATTTTTCTTTCATGAGGGGCTCATCACACACATATGCTAGCAAAGCACACTGTTGTGGCTGGTGATTTTGTTTGCAGATTCATATAAAGCTAAGCTTTCATCTGGTCAAAACGAAATAAAAGAATCTGCTTGCCCTCTGGAGAAAACCAATACTTTAAACTATTCAGATTTCAACTGTGTGAAGATAATTTATAACAGTCAAGTGCATTATTAGGCAATAATGATTTCTCAGGAACTTAGTCACTGAGTTCCTGCTAAAAACCTGTGAGACTAGAGTGCCTAATTCCCTCACAGGCCTTCCAGTTTTAATGAGTTCTTGAATACATACAGACACACAGAACAAATGCTATCTGCTCTGTCCATTTCATGCAAATATGAGTTAAACTCTCATCAATATTTTCTTCTTCAAAATACATAAAATATCTGTGTAAAACATTTATGCAGTTCAAAGCCAACTGCACTATCGTTTTCCTAGGACACAGAACTTCTCAAAGCCATTTATCATAAACGTAGAAATAAAGTAAGGATGGTTCTCACATTAAGGGTGAGTCTTTTGGAAACACTTCCTGCATTATATTGGCCATATCATTAATATGATGGCATTAAAGAGTGGCTGTCAATGGGGATCAGTCAGGGATCAGTCCTGGGACCAGGCTTGTTCAGCATCTTTGTGGGTGACACGGACAGTGGCATTGAGTGCACCCTCAGCAAGTTTGCTGATGACACCAAGCTGTGTGGTGCAGCAGATACGCTGGAGGGAAGGGATGCCATCCAGAGGGACCCTGACAGGCTGGAGAGGTGGGCACAAGCCAACCTCATGAGCTTCAACAAGACCAAGTGCAGTTTTATAAACCAGGCTTTCCAATCAAAGGATAGGCAAATAGCCAATAACAAATCATTACCTAAACATTTAATCATGTACTGAAGAGAAAGAGCTGCCACTTCTGTTATCTTTCAGGCTCACCATAACTGGGCTTCTGATCAAGGTAATGATTACACAGAAAGGATGCCATGATTGGCTAAGATTCTCAGTCTTAATTAGTGAACAGTCATAAAATTTTTGAACACTGGCACCCCTTCATTCTGGCATGTGAACCATGTATAGCCCTGTGCTGGCTCTCTTTGCAGGAAGAGCTCTCAGCAACCCAGAGGAAAATGAGGTTTCCTTTGGTTATATACAACAGTTGCTTTGTTAAGCTGGATTTTCTCATTGTCACTGAATGTTCAACACTGTTTTACTGTGCTTTTATCTGTGAAAGGCATGTCTTGTCTCAGAGATTGTGAAAATGAATGTGTGCCCAAATTAGGTATCACTTCTTTGATGTCCTTTTTTATGAGCTATATTGCCTTGGCTGTCACCCCAAGACATAAGTGTTTGTTTAAGCCACATCAGCCTGATTGCTTAAATAAAATTAACAGTAATGTTTTCAGGGTGTTTTATGAAAAGGATTTTTGCTATAGTTTATGGACATGTTTAAAAGAAAATCTGCTGCTTTACACTACAGAAGTAAAAGATGACATTAGGTAACCAATGGCCAACCTGATAGCCTTTATGAGGACATAACCAGGTAGATGCATGATGGTAGATGAGTGGATGCAATTTGTCTTGATTTTAGTAAAGCATCCTTGCATCTAAACTGAGGAAGTGTGGTCCAGATGATCACATTGTGAGGTGGTTTGGGAACTGGTTGAAGGAAAGAAGAGTTGTGGGGAAAGAGTCTAGTTGGAGGCCTGTATCTAGTGGAGTCTCTCAGAGGTCAGTACTGGGACCAGTACTATTCAATATATTCATAAAGGACCTGGATAAGGGAACAGAGAGCACTGTCAGCAAGCTTGCTGATGGCAAAAACTGGGTGGAGTGGTGACGTACAGGAAGGTTGTGCTGCTGCTATTCAGCAAGACTTAGGCTGGAGAGTTGGGAAGGGAAAAATTGAATGAAATTTAAGAAGAGCAAGTATAGAGTCTTGCACCTGAGAAAGAACAACCCCATGGATCAGTACAGGTTGGGGGCTGACCTGTTGGAGAGCAGTGAAGGGGAAAAGGACCTGGGAGTCCTAGTGGATGGAAGGTTGACCATGAACCAGTAATGTGCTACTGTGGCCAAGAAGGCCAATGCCATTCTGGGTTGCATTAGGAGGGCTCTGGTCAGTAGGTTGAGAGGATCTTCTCCCCCTCTTCTCTGCCCTGGTGAGGCCACATATGGAGTATTGTGTCCAGTTCTGGGCCCCTCAGTTCAAGACGGACAGGAAACTGCTTGAAAGACTCCAGCACAGAGCCACAAAAATGATTAAGGGAGTGGAACATCTTCCTTATGAAGAGAGTCTGATGGAGCTGGGGCTCTTGAGCTTGGAGAAAAGGAGACTAAGGGGTGACCTCTTTCATGTTTAGAAATATATAAAGGGTGAGTGCCAAGAGTATGGAGTCAGGCTTTGCTCGGTGATGCCCAATGACAGCACAAGTGGCAATGGGTGGAAGTTGAGGCAAAACTTGCCTGGATGCATTCCTGGGTGCTCTGGTATAGGTGACCTTGCTATGGCAGAGGGGGTAGACTAGATGATCTCTCGAGGTCCCTTCCAGCCCTTGACATTCTGTGATTCTATGAACAATACTTAGTTTGTGTGGCTACTGTGTGGTTTCTTTGGACCTGTTGAAGATAATCTGTGGTTTCTGAACTGAAGAAATAATTGACTCCAAATGCCTCAGGCAGAGTGGTACAAACCACTACAATTATGGTTGTGAACATTATTTTTTACTCATAACTTCAAATGTGAGCCATCATTTGCTGAAAGAAACACACAAATCCTGTACTTAATTCCCATCTTTAATTTCTTTTTATGCTTCAGTACCGAAGTTTTAAGTTTCATCTTTTAAAACCCATTTTTGACTTGATGCTGTGTCTGTCAGTGGAGAAATAAGCAGAATATGCAGTTGTGGAACTTGGCACTAATACTGTCTTCAAAGCTTTGTGGTATCCAAAGAAATGACCTAACAGGTGACCTGAGGGCAAGCTCCTTTGCCCAAATCAATATCTGCTTTGAACTGATCTATGTTGAACTGTGCTTGTGGCACAAATTGTTGTGTCGCATAAAGACACATGGGCCTGAAAATGGATTAATTGACACAAGACCCAGAGAGAAAGAATCCACAGGATGAGTTTCTCTATATCCTTAAATGTAATATAAGATCAGAAGGAAATAGATTTATAATGTATTCATAGTAGTAGGTAATGTTGAGAGAATCTGTGATTACAGCATATTACAATATCATTTAAATAATATATTTTGCTACTTAAATTTTACCATATGAACAAACACACATAGTAAACTGTATCAGAGTGCAAAGCATCTTTCTATGTCATTGTCAGTGACAGATTCTACTGAATTGCTGTGTTCTTTAGCAAACAAAAGAATACAAAAGAAATTATTTGTGTATTTTTTAGTATTTTTTATCCTACTTGCCACCACTGTAAACTAAATCCAGAATATGACAGTGAAGCTACGAGGGTTTTTCCCTTGTTTATACCTTATCCCTGATAACAAATATTCTGAAGGGCAAAAGTGGTCTCAAATTACAGTATTGGCTTTCTTCTGCTTTATGAATTCCACTTCAGGTTTCTAGTGTAAGTCTGTGCCTTCAATGGGGCTACACAGATGTATCTATCCAGAAGCATAATCTGTACACTCAAGCTGAAGAGTGAACCTGCCACAGGAATTTAATGCTGTGGATTGATGCATTAAAAGAAAAAAAAAAAAAAAAAAAGAAAAAATCTTTTTCTCAGAGCTCTCTGCTTCTGTGGGACTGTCACTGGTAAGAAGTAAAAGCTAGCTTGTGTCAGTAAATGGATATTATACTGAATACACACAGGAAGAGTCAGTTTGCTGAATAAAATAGGGGCATTTTTTGGTTGGAGACATTAGGGTTGCAGTTTAGGCTTTCAACTCTACATGGGTCAATAGCAGTAATTAGTTCTATTCCATTACATTCTTATACTGGTTTGCTTACCGTAATACCTGAGTGTATAATATAAGAACTGCGTGGCAGAATGCAATGAACACTGTGCTGGTGTGTTGTATTGCCTTTTGCCATCACAGTTTAAGATTGCTGCATGCAGGGAACTTCCCATTGTTGCCTTTGTTTTTAACCATATTATGATTAAGGGTATGTATAAACACATTGAGTCAAGAGGCAATTTCAGCTAGACTGGATGGGATGAAAAAGCATACTTTATACTTGGTGATGACATAGGGAGACTTAAAATTGCTCTCATTTTCTGTGAAGGCTCACAGTTTCAAGGCATCTTTCAAAAAACTTTGCTGCCCCATCAGATGAATTTCGCCTTCCTCTGGTCTGTGCTGGAAAGACACAGTTTTCATCTATTGTCTCCATACCAGAGCTAAGTTAATCTTCTAGCCAGACTGGTTCCAGGTCATTGAGTGCCTGAGAGAGATATGGTCTGTGACACTGACTATGATTGAAACCAGAGGCAGCTTTAGACAGTGAGGCAATCAGGGGTAAATGCAAGCAAATGGAGTTTGCCCACATTCATTGTCAGCAATACAGACTTTACCCACTTCCTGCTGCCTCGCCTGAAAGACAAAACAAACTGGTGAGATTACCCTATTTCACTACAGGCTTTAGTCTTGTTCTACTGGGCAAAAGCCAGGGGGCCCAGTGGAAAACAAATGACAGCTTCGCTGATAAAATTACAAATGAGAAATTACCACTCCCTACACCCTGCAGCCCTTTTTCCTATTCTGTATCTTCCCTTTTGCTCAGCAATCAGCCACAACACCAAAGGCCATTTACACACAGTGTTTTGTAAAGATCACTGCAAGCTGGCTGCTTCTCCAGCAAAGTGGAGTATGCTGCAGGCAGGCCTGGCCAGTAGGTATGTGCTCCAGAATGTAGCCAGTTCATATCATGGGGTAGCAAGTGGCTCTGCAGTGGCTGAGGTGAGGAGGGAACTGAACCATTTCAGTTTACGTGACACTTTTGTTGTGGGTTTAAGACTGGATGTCTTAACCATAGACTACAGTTACAGAATCAGAGAATCAATCAGGTTGGAAAAGACCTCAGAGATCATCAAATCCAACCTATCAGCCAACACCATCTAATCAACTAAACCAGTCTCTTTTTAAACACTTCCAGGGATGGTGACTCCACCACCTCCCTGGGCAGACCATTCCAATGGCCAATCACTCCTTCTGTGAAGAACTTCTTTCTAAGATCAAACCTAAACTTTCCCCTGCACAGCTTGAGACTGTATCCTCTTGTTCTGTTGCTGATTGCCTGGAAGAAGAGACAAACCTCCACCTGGCTACAACCTCCCCTCAGGTAGTTGTAGATGGCAATAAGGTCTCTCCTGAGCCTCCTCGCCTCCAGGCTAAGCAAACCCAGTTCCCTCAGCCTCTCCTCATAGGGCTTGTGCTCCAAACCCCTCACCAGCTTTGTTGCCCTTCTCTGGACATGTTCCAGAAAGTCAGCATCTTTCCTAAACTGAGGGGCCCAGAACTGGACACAGTACTCAAGGTGTCACCTAACCAGTGCTGAGTACAAGGGCACAATGACTTCCCACACCTGCTGGCCACACTGTTCCTGATACAGGCCAGGATGCCATTGGCCTTCTTGGCCTGCTGGGCACTCTGCTGGCTCATGTTCAGCCTGCTGTCAACCATTATCTGTTTTTTTCTTTTTTAACTTATCTTTTCTTTTTTTAAAGTCTTTAAAAAAAATCTTTTTCTTTTCTTTTCTTTTCTTTTCTTTTCTTTTCTTTTCTTTTCTTTTCTTTTCTTTTCTTTTCTTTTTTTCTTTTCTTTTCTTTTCTTTTCTTTTCTTTTCTTTTCTTTTCTTTTCTTTTCTTTTCTTTTCTTTTCTTTTCTTTTCTTTTCTTTTTTTCTTTTCTTTTCTTTTCTTTTCTTTTCTTTTCTTTTCTCTTCTTTTCTCTTCTCTTCTCTTCTCTTCTCTTCTCTTCTCTTCTCTTCTCTTCTCTTCTCTTCTCTTCTCTTCTCTTCTCTTCTTTTCTCTTCTTTTCTCTTCTTTTCTCCTCTTTTCTCCTCTTTTCTCCTCTTTTCTTCTCTTTTCTTCTCTTTTCTTCTCTTTTCTTCTCTTTTCTTTTCTTTTCCTCTTCTCTTCTCTTCTCTTCTCTTCTCTTCTCTTCTCTTCTCTTCTCTTCTCTTCTCTTCTCTTCTCTTCTCTTCTCTTCTCTTCTCTTCTCTTCTCTTCTCTTCTCTTCTCTTCTCTTCTCTTCTCTTCTCTCTTCTCTTCTCTTCTCTTCTCATTTCTTTTCATTTCTTTTCATTTCTTGTTTCTTCTCTTTTCTTTGGCTTCTCTAGGACTTCTGATATCAACTCATGAAAACCAAGATGTCTCAGGTACTGCTATGAGAGGGCGGTTAGCAGCTGCCTGAGACCATTGTGAGCCTCAAGTGTCTGTGATTCAAATATTTGTCCAGCTGGGTCTCATGTGGGAGTTGTATGACAACACACTCTCCTATGTGATTGCTCATACTTTCTGGTTCAAACAGCTTGGAAAACAAACAGAGAAACAGCTGTTAGGACAGCTAGCCCATTGGTTTCTCTCCACATATTTAGCTCGTCTTCATGGTCCCCTGAAGCCAAAGTGAAAACTTTTAGCTCTGCTTAAATGTTTCGAGGAATGAAAGTATGACACATTTCTGAGAAGAGTAGCAATACATGTTCATCCTTCCTAGCCCTGGTGAGTGTATCCAGATTTGCTGCCATGCACTGGTGAAGCATGCTGCTCTCTTGGAATGCTGAAAGGTATTTGACAGGCATCATGTCAGTTAAGCACATAATTTTAAACACTTTCTATATTTAATTTTAATATTCTATCTTTCTGTTACTAAAGGGTGAAAAGTGTTTTGTATTAGATTTTGTATCACATAAGCAAAACAAAGTAAAAACAATGAATCAGATATAGAGAACATTTTCACACTGAAGACATTGAAGAATGTACTGTTTGATATTATCTAATATTTATACTATTTGATAACAACACTTCCCTCCACTACAGCCACTCCAGTACAGCAGAAGACTTTCAATACAGTTTACAAATCTTATTGTGCTGTTTGGGGAGCTCTAAAGGTACTATACTGAAAGCCTATAACACATAAGAAGCCTTTCAGATTCATGCATTTAATGTATCTCCTTGGTCTGTTCTGATATGGAAAATAGAAAGCACAAACTTTCACATTTTGAGTGCTTCTAGGCTGTGATTCTATTGCTAAAGGTGCAATTTTATTGTTCTATTCATATCTCAGCACAAATATGTTCAATGAAACCCAGCAAAGTAACAAACAGCTCTTCAGCTGTTGTGTGAGTATTTTGGTAGAAGCACACCCAGTGTTTGGTTCTGCCTTGTGGTTTAGGGATGTCATGATTCTTGTTTTCTGAATCCCTGTGTGTTTGATCCCAGCAAACAGAGGTGAAAATAAAAGGAAGAGATCTAAAAAAACACCACCAAAATAAGTAAACTGAAGTGACTCAGTGTGGGAAAAATCATAGAGAAAACCATAACTAACAAAAAAAAAGTTGCTGCATACTGAATTTGTGCCATTTTAAGTTTTAGTTTTTTAACCCCATAGTATTAGTCTCTTCAAAGGAGTGAAATACTTTATCTTCTTGACAGAACAAATTGAGTGGAAAATTACATAAACCCCTCAGCAGATGTTCTTTCCCACATTGTTTGGGAATTTATCCCCATTACACATTGATTCTAAGGCCTATGCCAAGCCAAATGGGGACATTAGAAAACTTGAAGATATGTTTAGGTGAGCAATATGCAAATATTCTCTTACCACCTACTTCTTATTTTTCTGTGCTAGTGAACTTCATCGTGGTCTCCCAATATATTTTTATCCAAAATATCTCTGTGTAGGTGCTAGACATATTATATTTCCATTGCAAATTCAATAAATGAGAACCTGCTTTTTTTCTATTTTTTCACTGAAGCAAAAGCCAAAGTCCAGACCTCTATAAATTCAGTTTGCCATAATGAATGGGTCTTGGAGTCGAAGCTGTCAGGCAACAAACAACAGGAAAAAATAAACCAATTCCAGTTCCTACCGCCTGCAACATATCTATAGCTGTATAGCATACTAATCTCTGCAAATCATATGGCATCTTCAAAATTATAATGCACACCAGTGAGTTAAGCATCTGTATAACAATAAGATTTGTCATCCATCAAACAGTGAACAGCATAAGGCAACTTACTGTTATCTAGTGCCAAGTGACATCTATCTAGATTGTCTGCCTGTCCATCTGACTCTAAATGGCTGCAATCTTGGATCCATTCTTTCTTTTTTTTCTTTTTCTTTTTCTTTTTCTTTTTCTTTTTCTTTTTCTTTTTCTTTTTCTTTTTCTTTTTCTTTTTCTTTTTCTTTTTCTTTTTCTTTTTCTTTTCCTTTTCCTTTTCCTTTTCCTTTTCCTTTTCCTTTTCCTTTTCCTTTTCCTTTTTTTTTTCTTTTTTTTTCTTTTTCTTTTTCTTTTTCTTTTTCTTTTTCTTTTTCTTTTTCTTTTTCTTTTTCTTTTTCTTTTTCTTTTTCTTTTTCTTTTTCTTTTTCTTTTTTTTTTTTTTTTTAAATTCTTATTTTTCTAAAGTTCCTGTAAACTCTCCATGAAATTTGTGAATGAAAATGACACATGGTGTAACCAATGCACAACAAAAATCTACTCAATAAATATCCATTATCTCTGTTTATTCATTAGAAAATGCAGTGAATTTCACCAATGGAAGTCCCAGCAGAGTAGCAAAAAGGAGATTTATAGCCCAAGCCCAGGAAAACACATCTGCAGCTGAAAAGTGCATGAAGAGATGCACAGAAATCTGGGGGTAAATCAACAACCTCATGCTCTGGGAGGCATCCGCAAAGAAATTAGAGACTACCTGCGGAGAAAAATGCCTCAGCTGTTCTCACTGTACTTCCTTGCCACTAAAATACTTTGAGAATTGGGACAACAGGAAAAAGCAACTGAAGAATTGCAACAAGAGGTGAATGGTAGTGGAAGTTTTCTCTACTGGGATTAATTAATCTTCCTTGGCCTAAGAAGAATGGCATAAAATGGACTCATTAGATCTGAGAGTTGGACAAAGCCTGAAGTTTTTTTGATAGAAGTAGGAATTTACACAGGAGAATAGTCAGGAGAAACATGAATTCCTTCTTCAACAGGTAAATGCTGTTTGTGATGCTTCCAGCAGCAGACCTAAAGGAGATAACTTTAGAAATGAAATATTGCTGCAGTGATTGGTGGCTACTCTGAACTGATTCCTGGAACACTTTCTTGATGGGATAAGATTATCAGCTACACTGGTGTGAAAAATAATAATAATTTAAAAAATCATTGTATGAAAGGATAATTTTCAATAGTATCAACATGAATCTGGGGAAGAAATAAATTTCTAATCAATTAATTGTAAGTAAGAATAGTTATCATGATCTTAATATGATGCTGTTAAAGAGAAACACAGAAGACATACAATATTAAAGGAGATAGTAAAAGTAAATAGGCAAATTTTTACTTTCAGACATATCAGACTGTGCTGTGGTTATTGGTCTAAGTTTTGTTAGCATAACTGTGTGGGTCATTATTCTCTAGTAGAGCCTAGATAAAGGGACCTGTGTTAGTGAAGGTCTGTTAACCACGTTGTGGTTGCAAAGAGTGGTGGACTGATAAAATGGTTTCCATTTTCCCTTCCTTCTCCCTTAGTTACTCAACCCCTGAAGACCACAGACCCCTCTTGCTCTGACTCAATCAGTTCATAGAACAGAAGCCAAAACTTTCTGTTCGAAAAACTATGGTAGAAGCTTACTAGCATCTTACATGAAATTTAATTAATAGAACAGCAAGTCTTGATAGATAAATTAAGATGACACTGCTCTCTTTTTCTTAGTGGAAGTTAATCAGTGTCTTTTTTATGGCCTTTCTACTGGTACAAATACAAGCAGAAACACTGTCAAAAACATCAAAATCCTGCATTCAAAAGTGACCCAAGCTCAGATATACAAAAAGCATTTGTAATATCTCTCCCTTTCATGTGGTAAAATCAAGGTAACTTGATCACTAAATCCTTTCTTATTTGTGCATTTAAGTTGGATCCACAAGGACACTTATGCTGAAGACTACTGCCTTTCTAATACAACTGTTTGTCTTCCTTACCCCAGGCTCAACAGCCAATTGAGTTTGATGCTAGGGTCAGCATAAAACATATGGAAAGGTTTAGACTCTTGAGAGGCAAAGGAGAGCATGCCAGGAGCTGCCTATAGTAACAGATAAGAGGTGTCACTGAAACAATACATCCTGGTACCCAAAGCATATAGAACACAGCACAATTCTTTAGCCAGCTTTCATTGTTCTAAGCCATTTCTGGAAGGTTTCCAGTGATTTAAATATAAGAAGAAATGCTCACTGATGATTCCCTGATCCCTAGAGCCAGTGATCTAGGCACTAGGTTATATGGATGTGCTGCAGCCTTTGACTCCCATTGAGAAAATTTTCTGAAAGAATGGATTGATTCTCCAATGGCAATTTAAAGGTTTTATTTTAAGAATTTCAGATACAAGTTTAGTAGTATAAGTAAGGAATTAGGTTGGATAGTGCAAGGAAGTTGCCCAGTTGCATAGGGATGAGGTCAGGAAGGCTAAGGCACAGCTGGAACTGAACTTGGCAAGGGATGTAAAGTAAAACAAGAAAAGCTTCTACAGGTACCTGGACAAGCTTGAGAGGTGGGCCAAGGTGAACTTCATGAGATTCAACAAGAGCAAGTCCTGCACCTGGGCTGGAACAATCCTCACTATCAATACAGGCTGGATGATATGGTGATAGAAAGCAGCCCTGTGGAAAAGGACTTGGATGTTCTGATGGATGAGAAGCTGGACATAAGCAGACAGTGTGTGCTTGAGGCCCAGAAAGCAAGTCACATCCTGGGCTACATCAAAAGAAGCATGTCCAGCAGATTGACAGAGGTGATTCGACCACTTTACTCTGCTCTGATAAAACCTCACCTGGTGTGCTGCATCCAGCTCTGGAGCCCTCAATAAAGGAAGGACATGAACCTGATGGAATGGGTCCAGAGGAGGGCCACAAAAATGATCAGGGGGTTGGAGCACCTCTGCTACAAAGACAGGCTGAGGGAGCTGGGGTTGTGCAGCCTGGAGAAGAGACCTGATAGCAGCCTTCCAGTACCTGAGGGGGGCCTTCAATAAGGAAAGGAAAAACTGTTTACAAAGGTGTGTAGTGATACAATGAGGGGTAATGGTTTCAAACTACAGAAGGGTAGATTTAGATTGAATGTTGGGAACAAATTCTTTACCATGAAGGTGGTGGAACAGTGGAATGGGTCGACCAGAGAGTTGGTTGGGGTCGCATCCACAGATCTATTCAAGGTGAGGCTCAACAGGGCTCTGGGCAACCTGATCTACTTGAGGATGTTCCTGCCTGCTGCAGAGGGGGTTGATGAGCTTTAGAAGTGGCTTCCAACCCAAACCATGCACCATGCCTGGAGGTGTTCAAAAACAGATTGGATGTGGCACTTGGAACCATAGTTTAGTTATCATGAGGCATTAGGTGTTAGATAATAGGTTGGACTTGATAATCTCTGAGGTCTTTTCCAACCTGGTTGATTCTGTGATGATTCTATGACACAATGATTTCCATACCAAAATAATTTTATGGACTTTTCTCAAAGTACTTTACTGAATTGTTTGAAATACAGGACATAAGTTCTGTAAGGAGAGTTTATATGTTTCTGTCCTATGTTATTGTGTCTATCAGTTTGGCCATGGAAAGAATGAGCTATCCTCCAAAACTCTTATGGCTTTCCCTTTCCCTTTCCCTTTCCCTTTCCCTTTCCCTTTCCCTTTCCCTTTCCCTTTCCCTTTCCCTTTCCCTTTCCCTTTCCCTTTCCCTTTCCCTTCCCCTTCCCCTTTCCCTTCCCCTTCCCCTTCCCCTTCCCCTTTCCCTTTCCCTTACCTTTACCCTTACCCTTTCCCCCTTTCCCTTTCCCCCTTTCCCTTTCTCCCTTTGTCCCTTTCTCCCTTTCCCTTTCCCACTCCCTCTTCTGTTTTCAAAACATGAACATTCCATTTCAAATGCATGCAGGTCTCCACAGAGCCTATATCCAGCAAAGCAAAAATTCCTTGAAAATGGGCTGTAGATCATGTAGGGGTGTTTAGAGAATTTTACTCTCTACCTATTGTGCAACAAGCAGTCTTTTTTTTCTCTCTCTCTTTTTACTGCTTTAATATTTAGCATCCCTGAGGCTAGAAGATTATATGCAAACAATGTTAATAGCATAATTTCTCTCCATATTTCCAACCCATTCTGACAATAAATCAGGTTTAAATAAATCCTAGTCCTGAAAGATAAGACAATGTTTGTGATCTTTCCAGTTGTATTTTCTATATTTATTATAAAATGTGTGCAGCGTGCAGCACTAGAAATGAGGTTTTCTAGATAAAAAGAAACAAAATTCCTATTCCCTATAACCTGGGACAAATTCATAGTTCAACAAACTTCAATATGGAGTTGATAGAGATAAGAACTCACATTCAATAGTGTGACTTTTCACATGTAGCCCAGGTGACCCACTGCATGACTTCAGTTTTACCTACCATGAATACTACATAAGCAACCTACATGTTATTTATAAGGTTTCCCGTTTCCTCTCTACCTAACTTGTTTTCATGCAGTAGCACCCTTAAAAACATCACTTGGCAGCTAATTATTTGAACCCACTCTATGTCTGTCTGTAATAAAAAGCAATATCATCTCCTCAGATGTTTGTTTTATTGACACTCCTTTAACTAACACTGAGAATGAAATCCTCCATTGACACTCAGTTAGAATTTTGAGGTATTTTCCCAGACACTGATAGAGAAATAGAAACATTTCTGGGCAGTACACTGGCTCATTGTCTGCCAGCCCCACAGCTGCTGAAACATGTATGGTTTTGGAGCTCATGTTGAGGACAGTGAGAGTCACTTAGTTTAAACTCCCATCTGGTAGCCACATCTTTAAGTATTATAGCTCTAGGTACTCAAACTGTAACCCTGAATTTATTTATGTATTTATTTATTTATTTATTCATTTATTGTAAACCTTCAAAGAGGAACCTACCTTTATAATCCACATTCACCTTGGGAGCAGGTAATTTGAAGTTACAAACCTGCACTCACTATTAACTTATTTTATGGTCTTCAGCAATATATCTAACTCTTCTCTCTTAGCTGTCTCTTTAGGAGGTATATTTAGCAGGTGACCAGTTTTTTGCAGAAAGAGATATGGTTTATTATGTCAACTGATCTTTGATGGCTGAGCTTCTGGAAAGATAACTGCAATCCACTTTCTGTGTCCCATGCAGTAACATCTTTGACCACCCTGCTAGACTCAAAAATTTATGTTACAGAAAGGCTGCTATAACACTGCTTGTGTGGTGGTCAGGTGCAGCATATACTGAATAGATACTGCTGGTGAATGTCTGTGATAACCAACCTGTACGGTCAATAGGACTGTATATTAGTTCTTTCAGGACACAGTTCATGATATCTTGAAGTAGGTGTCTGAAACAGGGAAGATAAATTACACCTCCGTTGAGTCTGCAGGGAGTCCATGCTGATTAGTTTGAATGTTGATGTCTCTATTGTAGCTTCACAGAGATAGCAGAGTGGAGTCACACTAAAGGAATGTAGCTACAGGAGTAGTTATATGCCATGCCTAATGTAATCCAAGCATGCAGTATTATCTTCTGTTTATACAATTTTATCTACATCATGGGTGTTAGCATAGCCATTCTGCCTGGAAACTGCATTTTAACACCTCACTTTTTATAAGTGTCCTAATAAACACTGCAGTGATTTTTTTGGCTTGGTTTCCTTGCAAGATGCAATCAAAGTGGATATTTGGGAAACAAAGAGCAGCGTTTGTGATGGAAACTCAAAATTAACATATTCTCAGGGTCAAGGTAGATAAAATTATATTAGCGTGTCAAAAAAAAGGGAAAAGTTTCTTAGGTTTATAATGTCACCAATTAATTGTGAACAATCAAAAAATGTAACAACAACAACAAAATATCCAAAGTCAGAAAATAAAATGAGTGAATAACTGTCTACCAGTTGTGTCATTCTAGGACATAGTTAGATGATACACAAGCACTCTTGTTACCTAGAAA
Source organism: Picus viridis (assembly GCA_033816785.1). Classification (NCBI taxonomy): domain Eukaryota; kingdom Metazoa; phylum Chordata; class Aves; order Piciformes; family Picidae; genus Picus; species Picus viridis. Next base: position 40,315,097 of record CM066578.1, on the reverse strand, counting down.
TAGTCAGGCATACCACTTTGCCCAAAACTGTCAAAATCTACTTTGGCTATTACTAGCTTTTTCTACTTGCACCATTTTATAAGACTCTGTATCTCCTGTCTGCAGGAGATAAACCCAAGCTAAGAATATGACATTCACATTCATATTTCATTGGTTATAGTGTCTGGGTAGATTCATTCTGTGCTTTTCAAACATACAGAATTAGAAAAGGTTCCTACCAATGTAAGAATTGCCTATGCCTCAACATTTCAAACTCAGGTATTGAGGTCTGGCTTTCCCACTAAGCTGAAAACCAAAGTATAATTTCCTAGGAGCCTATATGATTTCAGTTTTGCCATTAAAGTCACAGAAACTGCTGTACTGAATCAGATCTGTTGTTTCTCGGATCCGGGAAAAGGTCTCACTGCGAGTAATGACAATTTCTTCAAAGAAAAGTTTCAAGAGACACTGTAGTGAGCCCATACTTAATTATAGGACTGATGAATAGCTCTCTTTCCCTCTTCTTTAGCTCTCTGTTTATGCCTGAAGCATGAAATATTTCCATTTTCCAAAAGAGTTGTTTTAGTTTTATTTTAACACTTCCCGTTGCATATGCGTTTCTTCCCCCATACACATACCTGATTCTTTTAAGAATTCACCTGTGATGGTGAGTTCCATTTAAAAATGTTTTAAAAACATACACTTTTTGATAAATTCTGACTTTTCTCTGCCCATCTGACAGGCTAGACAGATGGGCAGAGTCCAACAGCATGAGATTTAACACATCTAAGTGCTGGGTTCTACACATTGGCCACAACAACCCCATGCAGTGCTACAGGCTGGGGTCAGAGTGGCTGGAGAGCGGCCAGGTGGAAAGGGACCTGGGGGTACTGGTTGAGAGTAGATTGAACATGAGCCAGCAGTGTGCCCAGGTGGCCAAGAAGGCCAATGGCATCCTGGCCTGTATCAGGAATAGTGTAGCCAGCAGGAGCAGGGAAGCCATTCTGCCCCTGTATTCAGCACTGGTTAGGCCACACCTTGAGTACTGTGTCTAGTTCTGAGCCCTTCAGTTTAGGAAAGATTGAATTGCTGGATCATGTCCAGAGAAAGGCAGCAAAGCTGGTGAGGGATTTGGAGCACAAGCCCTATGAGGAGAAGCTGAAGGAGCTGGGGTTGCTTAACCTGGAGAATAGGAGGCTCAGAGGAGACCCTATTGCCATCTACAACTGCCTGAAGGGAGGATGTAGACAGATCGAGGTTGGTCTCTTCTCCCAGGCAACCAGCACCAGAACAAGAGGACGCAGTCTCAAGCTGTGCTACGGGAGGTTTAGGCTGGATGCTAGGAAGGAATTCATCATAGAAAGAGTGATTTGGAACGGGCTGCCCAGGGAGGTGGTGGATTTTCCATCACTGGAGATGTTTAGGAAGAGACTGGATGGGGCGCTTGGTGCCATGGTTTAGTTGATTAGATAGCGTTGGGTGATAAGTTGGACTCAATGATCTCTAAGGTCTTTTCCAACCTGGCTAATTCTAGTCTAGTCTAGTCTAGTCTAGTCTAGTCTAGTCTAGTCTAGTCTAGTCTAGTCTTCCTTGCAATCTTGTTGATAACAATTTGTTCTTGTGTTCTGAGGAAAGACAGATTGAATTTTACAAAATATCTTTTACTATGAGACAAAAGTATTCCAAAATGTTCTTTGTCTTAGTTCTATTTAATCTGCATACTTGATACTTCTTATTTGCCCTTCCTATACACTCTCAATTTTAGCCAGATCTGGAAGAAGTCCCAGAAATGGTCATTGACATGGAAAAGTCTTTCACTAAGTTAATGGAAAAATAGAAGCATTGAATTGGAAGGAAAATATGATTTACCTTTTATCAAATTATGGATGCCTCAAGTAAGAAACAGGTAGAAATTTTAAGAAAATGAATGAATCAAGAAAAAGGAAAAGCTTCAAGCCCTTCACAGATGTAGGCAAAGTACACTAGAAGCTTCACTTCTTGATCAGTGAGAATGGTTGGCTCTAGAATATATCTTTACAAGCCTTACCAACGTGCCCATACTGCAGCACCATCACTGAATGTTAGTGTGATCATACTTGTGCTCAGTGAGTTGTCTGAATCACCAGCCTGGGCTTCTCACAATTGTGACTGCATCAATTTTGGACCCTGAGCACAAGAAAACTGCACTTGTAAAAAGTGTTACACTTTTGTTCAGCTATCCTAAAAATATATTCAGCTATCCTTAAAAATATATATATATTTCAAGGCAATCCAACAGGAAAAAAATGTTTTCTCCAGATTTTTTATGACAGTGAGCTGTGGGAATTTTCCTCAGGAATATGTCCTTTAGTGCATGGAACCTTAAAACTCGTGACAGTAAAGTTGCATTTCACTGGAGTGGGCAGCCTTCAAAGGAGTAAATTGCAAAAGAGAGCATAGTGGCATGAGCTACACTTTGCATAAGTCTTTACACAAATAGGTCATTAGAAACTAAACATTTTGAAGGAGCTGGAAATTGAAGGGAAGGCAAGGAATGCAATGGAATAACTCGATTTACATTTTCACAAGAGAAAACACTTTATTTTGCATTAAAACTTTCTGAAATGTTGGCAGCTCAAAACTTACAATTGTCACCAAAAATAATTTTCAGAGGAAATTCTTCATCTAGATTCTCTGGTTACTTGTGATTCTATGGAATCTGCATATATTTGTTTGCTTTAGGCTTCACTAAGATGATTCAACTTTCATAAGATGCTTATGAGGAAAGGAATTTAATTTAAGAAAATGTCTCTCTTTTTTTTTTTTTTTTTTTTTTAAATCTGACTTAAAGCCCAGGACTATGAAAACAATGATAATCCTGACAGAGAATATCCCTCTCTCAGTGGGCTGCTAAAGATATGCCTCTATAACACAGAGCCCTGACTGCAGTACAAAACCAAGGGTATTACCAGGTGTGACAGGAGAAATCTCTACCATTTCCAGAGGACCCATGTTTAGATCAGCAGCACTGCAGATTTGACTGATATGGGTGCATCCACACAGAAGCCCTTTGCCAGTAGTACTGATGTAGTATTGTTACTGTAGATGTAAGCTTAGAGTGTGTGAGTTGTATTCAAATGAAAACCAAACCAAAATAAAAACCAAACAACTCAGTGAAAAAGGATTGTGCTACTAAATCACTCTCAAGCAGCTGTGAATGATGATCATGGTGCCTGCTCTGTAGAGAAAAGTATAAAAGACAGATCCAAAGATAGTAGAAAAGGAGAGAGAAGGCAGTGACTTCTGAGCCAAGCACAGTGTCTTAAAGAGATGGAGCAGCAGCGGTGAGTCAAAGCTGATAAACTCCACTTTAGTAGGTGGTTTGAGACCTCAGTGTGATTTCAGTAGCTGTTTTTAATAAAATTGAGCCAACTACTTGAAATTCAACCCTATATGAAAACCTAAATTGCTGTGGAAACCTATGGCTGCTTCAAAGCCTGCCACGTGTCATTTTTTCCCCATCATGTCATAGGTTATTTCAACATAGCAGGACCAACAGAAAATTACCTACAAAATCCCCTGTCCCAAACTACCCTCATTCTGCATGATCTTGTTTGGCTGAAGAGCCACTGAGGCAGAGAATGAACCACAACCAGGCACAGGGCTTTTAGTTGATATGAGAAAAGTTTTCTAATTGTAGTACCTAGGCATGTGAATATCTCTGGGATTCCAGATGATACAAGCTAGAGTTAAGGGAGTTTTGGTTTTGCACTTGCTATCCTACGCACCATGCATTTAGCCACGCGTGTAAAGCTACCTGATATCAATATGCAAAAATGTTGATACTTTCCCTTCAGAGTCCTGGGAGCCACAATTAGCCATCCTCTGGTATGGAATGCAGCTGCAGTGGTATGTCCTTGTCTCCTCCCTGCTACAAATGGAATCACATTTACCCTTGAGCTGAATGGACTACTGATGTTTTAAAGCCATCTACATTTCTCACACATACCCTTTCATAATGTGTGTTGAGTGTCATTCAAATGCGGAGCTCCTCGTATTTCAATAGGGTGCTAGAAGGCACATCTTTCGTAAGACTTGCTGAGAAATAACATAGGAGTTGTTGCTGCTGTGTATAGCTGTCATATCTGTGAAACAGCTGGACCTTCTGGCATCCTGGTTCTCCCTTTCTGGACAGGCAGACAGGGTACCAGAAGGTAAGGGGGACTGTCAGATGCAGGAAAGCAGGACTAATCAGTAGTAACTAAGCATCAGACCCTGTGTCCTTCATACAGTGGCACAGAATGAGCATAGTGATGTTCTATTCTGAGAGGATGATGGCATCTGTGAATGCTACAGGTGCCAACAATTTTTATCAAGAATATATTTTCTCATGCAGAAGTATAGCTTGATTTCTAGCATCCCTGATTTTGACTCACTCGCTAGTGATGAAGGAGTAAAAGACAAAGATCCTTGTTTTCTTTTTACCAGGACTTACTAAAAGAGAAACTCCCCCTTTGTTTCTAACTGTTATTGTTTTACTCAAGAGCAAAATAAACACCTAAGTGGAATGTCACGACTGAAGGAGAATTAGGCAATAGTAATCTGCTCTTCATTCCAGCCGTTAATATACTATATATCCTGTCTTCACTTCACTTTCATATTCATTACTTCTGTAATGAAAGAAAAAAAAAAAAAAAGAAGAAAAAAAGAGAAGCTATTTTAATGGTCAAAAAAATCTAAATGATTAATGGTACATTAGTTAATGACATTTTAAAAGTATTTCAGGCTGGAAATGTGACACTACAATCATTAAAAATCAGATTCAATTTCCAAAGGTCCTAATCTTAAACTTTATACTGCTGGCAGAAACATTAAATGATATCCCATAAGCTCAGGTGCTTCTCTGTGATGGAAAAGCTCAGGAGTTTTGTGAGCACTGCCAGAAAATAATATGTTCTCAGAATTTCTGGAAGTCGAGCAGAAAGATAACTGATGAGGAATATAACAGAGCAAATGAAGAAATCGTTCAGGATAGAGGAATTCTCAGTCCAGAGAGATCTTTGTCTTGGAGACATTGTTTGGGGTCCACAAGTAGCACAACAGTTCCAAATGGACAAAAACAACAATAAATCCCATTCTCATGAATTATGCATGAGCTCTCGCTATTGGAGTTTACACCACCATCTGGTGTTTAATTATTCCCGCTTTACACCACACGGTGGTGTGAATCTAATGAAATGAATATGTACATTATAATAATTTGGTGAATAGATTCTGCTTTGCTAATTATTAGGTGCCAGGCATCCTTTTTTTTTTTTTTTTTTTTTTTTTTCCCTAAAGCTGAGCATTGAAATTCATTCTGAAAAAGAAATGGTTCTCTAGACTCTCACTGGCAAACACCACGACAATTAATTGTCCTGTTCTCTAAAGATCCATTATTCCTCTATGGCTGGTAGATTTTCTCTAACATCTGTACAACATAAATTAATTATACAGTAGTGTCAGAATTCCTGTTCTCATACAGTCAGTATTGTCAGAAAGGACCTTTTCTGTAACACTTGTAGATTGTTCTAAGGAAAAAAAACCAAACAGCTTTGGTACTGAAAGACTCTTCTTTGCTGACACAGTGGTTTTCACTATATGCACAAAGTTTTGCTATGTATCCAAGTTATTATTTTTTCATATTATCACCTGTAGGCCATTAGATTTCAGTCTGTCACCAGTGTTTCTGAAACCAATATCCTGTGCTATTAAATTAGTTAGGATCATCGCTTCTACTTGGCTATAAGCCCTGCTGTGAAGAGTGAGGCTCTACAGCAAGTGTAGTGCTCCCAATGCTCCCAGAAAGGATGTTAAAAATTAAGTCCTTCGTTAACAAGTTATGCTGTCTGTACATTTTTATTGTGAGCAAGTCTTGTATAAGTTAAGATACAATGTATGGAAGGCTGACAGAATTTTCTGTTGCAATCACAAAGAAAACTTGGAAGGCTTTCATACCTTTTCTACCAGAAGATGGTGATTATCTAGCGGGATATAGGATATTCAGATAACCACTGCATCCAGAAGAGCAATCCTTTCTTATAACTTACAAATTGTAGCTTTCTTTTCTACAGTTTGATGTATTTCTGAGCTGGGTGAGTGGTTTGTGGACTTCCAAGCATGCTCATAAGTTTGGTTATTGTGCGTAGCTTGAAAAATGTGTCTAAAAGCTGCAAATATTTATGTTTCAAGAGGCATTTTGAGAAAATAAGAGAAAGCAGAATAGCAAGAGACTCTGAGAGCCCAGAACAAATGCATTTTTATGAGGTGGTTTGGTTTTTCCCCACCTTTGGAAATTTCCTTATTAGTTTTCCTTACACTTGTCTGTTAAAAGAAAAACAAAACAACCAAAACAAACATACAAACAACAACAACAACAACAAAAGACGAGGAAAAAAAATTGGAAACACTGAGTTTTCAGTAAAGACTGAAAGCTTAGCTTCATATTACCCTGAAAAATTCAACCCAATCAATCTTTCTCTCTTCCTTCTCTTAAGGAAAACTCTGATGATGCATGCAAATTTGCAATCAATTGGTAGAAAACGAAGAAACATCATGTTTCCAAAAAACATTTCTCACTCTTCAGCAGGAAACAAAATAGCCTTGTTAAACTTTTCATTCACTGTTATGAGTGTTTTAATCAATAACCCTTTCAAATATCAAATTTTAGGTTCAAATGGCATGGAAAAAGCTCTGATTTATAGCAGACATTGTTATGTGTTATTGTAATGAAAACATTCTTTTGCAATGAATACACTTATCTGTGTGATGAAGGGAATCCTTTCACTGGATCAACTTTCAAATAGTTACAAATGCAGCTGAAGTAAAGCTTCTTAACTAAGAGATATCACCCAATCTGAATCACAAAAATTATTATTAGTTGTAGCATTGACAGCTATGCAAATATGGTACCATTTTTCATTTTCTTGGAAAAAAAATAATCATATGTGGTTATCTTCACCCTTTTTTTCAGATATCCATCATTTGAAATTTACAAAAGCTAAACATTCCATCATTAAATAATTCTCTACAGTCCCAGTGTGCGACATTTTCTGATACAGAAACAATTTTCTGTGAGACAAGGTATGTGTAGAGAGCATTAATTGTCTTGGAAATAAGTCTCCCTTATTTTAGAGAAAATTCAATAGGAAATAATAAAGAAGTTTAAAGGTGGTTTTGATGCAGAATATGTGGTTTTCTGACTACTGCTCACAGGGAGCAGATTTTCTCCACATTCACTAATCCTGAAATAAGTGGAGATGTTGTAAGATTTGTATCAGCTGCCTGTGCTAGGAGGGAAGCTCAGAAAGCGCAGGGCATGTTTCTAGTACTTGAAGAAAGTTGGAAAAGGACTGTGTGGGGTTAAATTTAGCATTATCTCATCAGCATTCAGCACCACTGCTATGCCATGGAGAAAAAATAACAGAGAAACATGAGAAGAGGAATAGATAAAAGGCAAGCACTGAGAGGAAAAATATGTTGTTTCTTAATTGAGCTGGAAAGAAAGAAGAGGAGGAGGGGAAGACATTGCTTGCAGCTCTCTTTTGATGAGAAACCTTTTTGTGCCTATGAGTATGTAGGTTAAAAATGTAGCACTGTTAATAGACATTCACATTGTAATTCTCATGTGGTAAATAAATGGTGAAAGTTCAGGAAGAAAATAAGAGAAAGAAGGAAAGAAAAAAAAATGTAATTCGGGCATGTGAACATTTGTAAGATATACAGGGTCAATTCTTCTGAATTAAGACATCATTGTATCTCCTTTGAAATCACTGCAGCTGTGCAAGTTTATATCAGCTGAGAGTTTGATTCCCTTCTTATTACTCCTAATGTCTCAGAGCCTTTCTCCCCACAATATCCTAAAGTGCTCCTGACAGTGTTTGTAGTTCTGTACTGTGCTGCAGCTTATACTGTACACAAAATGACAAACGGATCCCTTCAGTTTGTAAGGACATTTGATTTAGTATTAAGACATTGTCTCATACCTGATTTTTTTCTGAACCATCTGGATTTCGTGTATTATTGATGTTTCTAGATTATTTTTTGTTCCATTTACTTCTCAGACACCTGTATCCATCACCCATTATCTGGGCTGGACTAGAATTAGACTCATAAGAGCAAATTCTGAGTTGGATTTTTCAGTATATTCCATTCACAGAGCTGGAATAAATATGGCAAGAACAGTCACTGTAATGGTGGTTTTGGCACTTCTGTTCACAGGTGGCAGGGGAAAGTACAGAAACTAAAAAAAATAAACACATATTCCCCCAAACAAACAAGTAAATTAAATGTCCTTGAACTTGAGATAACAGTTGGACTTGGGGTAGACATTTGATGCTGTTCTTAGTCTAGCTGTGCCTGATACAATGTTTTCTAATTATGCAATAAACATTGCTTCTCAGATGAGGCTGCCTGACAGCCCACTCTACAGGAGAAATGGCCATATGGAGCACTCTGCAGACGGCTGGGCAGTGGCATGTGTACAGCTGTGCAAGATGAGCACCCAGGTGTTTCATCCTGCCTGTGACAGGAAGCAAGAAGGCAGCTCTGCAAGAGTAGGGAGAATACTCAGCAAGGCTGAAAGAAACCAGCAAGATGGGATTTGACAGGAAATAGCAATAATAATAAGTAACATGAATATATAATAATAAAATACTTTTTTACTCTCTCTTTTTGTTTTGTTTTATTTTATTTTTATTTGTTGGGGTTGGTGGTGGTGGTTGTGGTTTTGTTAGTTTGTTTTTTGTGGGGGTTGTTTGTTTGTTTGTTTTTGTTTTTCCAGATCAGTAATTTACACTCCATCATGAGGAAAAAAGTCTGGTCTTTTATGCTCTGATGAAACTGAAAGTAAGAAAAATGAATATAACACAAGTGTAGGGCATGCATGAGGTAGCTCAAAATCACATCAAAATAGCAATGAGGATGGATTTGTTCTGGCTGCCATGTGAACTAAATGAGCATACCTGGAGCAGACTAGTTTCTATCCCTATATATGCCTAGCTCTCACTCCTGGAGCCACTGCTACCTGATTGCAGTGGCTCAGCTGATGCCTTCTGGATTTGCAATCCTCTGCTAAATATACTGCAGGGAATGCAAAGTCACCTCGCTGGCTGAATCCAAGCTTCTTTTGACTGGTGCTGGTGAAACTGCTATAGAAATCCAAGCTTCTTTCTGTCACAGCTGAATCTGGAAAAGATATATTTTATGCTGCCATCAGCTGAATCCTGCACACAGCTGCACACACATTCAGATATATCCATATACACAAATAACAGTGCTGTGAAGCTGTGAACACACAGGAAATACACATCATAAAAGCTATTATACAGTGAGAAAGAGTGATTTGTAATCCACACACAGAGAAATAATACTTATTACTATGTATTTATATTGCTTACAAAACTTTAGAGATGCTTTAAAATAACACATACAGAGGAAGAAAGTTTTCTTTAAAATAAAGAAAATTGCACATATATATTTTATACACGGTGTCATGAGTGTAATAAAAGTAAATGATTGATTTTTGAGGCATATTAAGGGTTTAATATTTCACAGCAGTTACAGAAATCAGACATTCAAATAAATGTTTTTGGCTATTGAGAAGATGTTGCTTTGGGATGAAATATTTAGGGGGAAAAAAATTAAGGAAGTACAGTTCAAAAATACAGTGAAAAGCAGAATCACAGGAAGCAGATATGCAACTGTATGGTCTAGTTGTTGGGTGGGTTGGATTGTTTGATGGGTTGGACGCGATGATCTTGAAGGTCTCTTCCAACCTGGTGTATTGTATTGTATTATTGTATTGTAACTCTATTAAATGTAAACCCAGCATCAGCTTCTTTACTTTGAAATGCTCCGTTGCATTACATGCACTACTGACCTTTTATATACATTGGGAAGAAACAGGGAAAATAAGAGTGGCAGTCTGAGCATTTTTGAATGTTTAGCAAATGCAGTCTGCCCCTCATACAATTATCATTCTAAGCCTGAGAGATTTTTTGAGGGATTTAGCACCATGGTCAGTGCCTCAGGCATGTACACGAGTGGTAGTCTGGGCTAAAGAATGAAGTAAAAGTGTATGATACATACTCAGGTTTTGGTTGTTCTAACAAATAAGACAATAGTCATGCTGTTAATCTTGACAAGAATTGAGTGACACAGATAGTCAGATGTAGGATTTATCTCATTTAAAGTTAATCATATAAAAATTTTGCTTCTCTTTGGACTTCTAGCCCTTTTCCATGGGGACATAGAAATGAGAAAAACTGCCTTCTGGATACACTCTCTCTCTCCACTCATTACAAAAGGAGTTTGATACTAAGAGGGACAGATCCTTTGTGTGAGATTTTGGACAGTGCTTACATGACTTAAGTATTTATTTTTTCACAGATTTTCTAGAAAAATGTGTTTCTAAATTATGTTTGAAGTTTAATTCCTATCAAATGAATAGACAGCATATAGGCAAACTGATCACACAGGTAAATTGATCATAGCCTCAGTGTATGCTTTAAGCATACTTTACAATTTCTTTACCTGTTCTTTTCATTAGCACATACTTGGAAAAGAAGTGCAGAAGACAAATGCATTCCGATGGGGATACTGAGTTCAACAAGATAACAGAAGAAGCAGCATAGGAGAATCTTCATTAAAACTGCTCTGGGGGAAGAGAGTTTGCTCCTAGCAAACTTGCATTGACACACTAAAGAATTTTGTCCTTTAGCTATTAATGAGTGATTATTTTTGTAGTTTGAGGCATCAAAATATTTCTTGTATTTATACTAGCAAAAGAAAACTGCTAACTGCATCCAGAGTTATACCTCTCATCTATATATGATTATAAAAAATAATTTGCCTAAAAAATAGGATATAATACTGTATTACAGTGATTATATTTCTGAGAGGAGGGGAAAGCCTGCAGATGAAGCTGTGGCAGATAAAGCAGTGACAGATAAAGCACACTTTTGTTCATGACATGACTGAGTTTCACAACCCTCCACCTCATGACTAACTGTAGGGTTAAAGCCTTTGGACACCTGAATTCCAGTTAGTGAGGTCCCTAAGGCATTTAATCCTGGCACATGTGACAGTTTAATTTTCTTAGCATTAAATAGTGAGGTGTCAAGACCCTGCCTAAGTCCCATCTTGGTGAATAAAATACGTATTTCCAGAATTATTTTACCTGGGTAGATTCATAGTTGGTGAGATGTGAGAGACCTCAGGTTTGACTTCTTTTCTGGCTGAATCCATACCTGTCTGAGGAGTGCCACTGGTAAGAGTGAAAAGAGTTTTTCAGCCTCTTCTGCCCCACTTTCCAGGAAATAATTGAATATCTACAGGACCACAACAAACTTGCCAGTTAGAGTGTTCACCTGTAGTATGGGATCACTACCTTCTAAAGGGAATATATAAATAACCCAGAAAAGGTGGGACAGCTTCACCACATAGAAGAGGAAGTACTCCCACCTCTTTAATGAGGTGTTGTCAATTTGCATAGTAGAGGATGATTTACACTACTTTGGGAAAGCAGAGGGTCAAGTGGGAACTGGATATTTCTTGCTATATTTAAAGTGCTCCAAGTGGGATGAAGAAGGTAGAGAAGGGCAAAAATCTATTAGAAAGAAACCAAAAAGAAAAAGAAAAAAGGAAAAACAACAAAGCAAAACCACTGCCAACCACACACACAAAATACCCCACCCAAACCCAAAACAACAAAGAAACAAACCCAAAACCCAACAACCCCCACAAAACCCAAGAAACTTAAGGCAAAAGGCACACTTAACTCTAAACTGATTTCCTTTAAAGGCACCAGTCTTAGTGCTGATGCTTAATCCAAGACCTGTGCATTTCCATTTAGGAACTTCTCAGTATTAGAGATCTAAATACTGAATTTTTAAAATTGAATTAAAAACTGAACAGCCATCATCTGTAGTGCTGTCTTTGGCAGAGTGTATCTTAGGACATGCTGCAAGCCCATATATGGAAGCTGTTCTCATTCTTCTTCACAGTCAGACATTGCTTTGATATCCTCTTGAAAAGCACTGGCAATTCCTGGACACTTTTTTTGGATGGCTTCAGTAGTGCATCTACAGACAACTGGACAATAGAAGTGACTGGCCTGTGCACTGAAGTACCTTAGTAAATCAAATAGTGGAACAATACTGGAATTGGGGCAAGAAGGGGACTCAAAATCCCACTAAACAGTGGAGGAAAAGGCAAGACCAGTAGTTAAGAGTATCTCAAGCTGCCACATCCTTTTTTTTAGGTGCCCTGAGTTTTCCAGACATGGGAAAGGTGTACATCTGCATCCACTGTATGGAGTTTGGAGTTATTACCCTTATTATGCAACCATATACCTGAAGAATAGCATCTAAATCTCTCCTATGAGGATATCCTACTTTGCTTTTCTAAATTTCATGTGACAGAGTCCAAACTGTTAGCAAGAAATATATTCCTGAGGGACCATTCAGCAAGACCTTTTGTGCAACTCGGTATGATCATTCTCATAGCTTGGATATAAAGAGGAGCTTTTGTTATATGTATTTTTATAACACTATAGCATACAAAATTACTTCATCATATCTACTTTTATTTTTGTTATTTCCAGACTGAGACCCTGACCTTACAAACATTTAATTTTGAGCATATGAGTAGTGCCATGCAGTTCAAGAAGGGCAACAGAAGTGACCGGAGACATTTGACCCCAATTTAAACCTTAATCCTGTGAAGATTTTTGAATATGAAATCAATATGACTAGTTAAAGCTAGGAATGTGAACTCTTTACAGGGTTGACACCTAACTAGAATTGACCCTTTTAATTTCATTTGCTGCAGGAATTCCATGTTTCTGACAATTTTGTTGCTCTTCTTAGAACCTTGCATATTACTGTTTTGACATTTGGGAAAGATTATTATCTCAGGGGGTTCAGCAGGACCAAATGTGTTTGGGTGAGCTTTCCAATATTTGCCAATAATACCTTGTAAGAAAACAGAATTTCCTCAGTTCTGAGAGCTGTAACTATTTGTTAATAAAATAATGCAGCCAGTTGCACCGTTGAACCTTCACACTCAAGCTTCTAATGGAGAATAGTTCCCTCCTGGCTTGTGTTATGAAGTATTATCTCCACATGCATCATTACATTTCTTTTCATAGTCTTAGATCTTAGTAATACATCCCTAGTTATCTTGCATTTAAAAACAGAAGTTACAGAAGTGGAATTTTCTAAATTGCAGAGTAAATAAATTATATAGGGGTTTGTTTGAATCTTAAACTTAGGTCATAAAAACATACCATTATTCACATATATAAACACACAAGTACAGACACACTGCTAAAGCAAAGCCACTTCTTTCTACAGATAATAACGCCTATTTACAGTGACTCTGATAATATGCAAGAAGCAATCAGCCTGGCAACTTACTTTTGAAATCTATTCTTAGTGTGCATCTTTGCAATTATATTGAAAATCCAAGTCTAGGAACTAAAGGTGACGTACACTCTGCTAAACCCCATCAAATTCCCAAAAAGAAATCCAATACTTATGTACTTTCAGAAATAGTTTAATTCCTAAGGAATTTTAATTAGGTATTTTCACTCTTAGATTAAATCCTTCTGGGTGCTTAATTTTAGTTGCCCAGTGTCTCGGTCCAAAGAGGGAAAGAGACGCAGTTCTTTTGAATATTCCCATGTTATGAAATTAGAGGCACAAATGAGGCCTAAATATCAACAGCTAGACTATTATTGCACAAATAAAGTGGATGGGTCAGAAGGGGAGAGAGAGAAAATAGAGAGGGAGAGAGAGAAGAGGGGGAGAGAAGAGTAAAAGAATTATATTACCACACCCCTCAAGACAGTTTGAATCTGTGGAGGAAAGGTGCTGAAGCTTTGGTTGTACATGAGATGTTGGGTCTGTAGAGGAAGGGTGCTGCAGCTTTGGCTGTAGAAGAGATGTTGTCCTTGTTGGCTGTGTGGTCCTCTGAGCAGCTTTTTCAGCTCCATGAGTTGCAGCAGGCAGAACTTAGGACACAGAGAGTGGGTTCTTCCAGGCTAAATGGTGATGTCTCTGTCCTGGTATTCTCTCAGTTTTTCTTCAGAGCAGCATTGCCCTGGTCTATTCCTTCTGTGTTTTCCCTCTCCTGTGCCAGTAGTTGTTCAGATCTTTTATACAGTTTTTAGGTGTGTATATTCTGGAGAGTATCGATTGGCCTCTGCCCATTTCCAGGACAGCTGCAGTCTCCTGAGCAATCCTTATCTATGCACTTTCCTGAGAGTCATTCCAGTGACTCTGGCCAATACACATCAGCTATTGTCTGGGCAAACAGCAAAGGTGATTTTATCTTTGTTGAGTCACACCAGGAGAGACAAGCTTTAGTCTCTCACACACAGGCATCCCACACTGTAGGAACCACACTTCTCTTTGGACAAGTTTGATAAACATGAACTATGTAACTAAAACTAGCATCCACTTATATGTTACCTGTTTGTGTTTTCATTTGTTGTTGTCATAAAGAAGGTTGTTCTACACTAGTACTGGAAACCTCTGCTAGGTTCTAGGCTACTCAGCATGAGGAGACTAAACACTTACATGTTGGTAGAGTGCCCAGACCACCTGCAGATCCTAATTTTTCCCACACCCAGCTTGTTTACCACCAAGCAGTGAAAAGTCACAGGGCATGAGAAGAGAAAGAGTCATTGTTATCTGTGAAGACAGTGACTAGATGTCTTAGAGGAATGAGAATGAAATTGTTGTCTTTTCTCTGGGATCAGTACTGTGCTTCATGCCCCAAGGCTGCCCTAAATACTAACTTAAAGTATATAGGGTGGGCAACAGTTTGGCCAGTGAACCTATCCTATCCTAACCTTTTTGCACATTTGCCTTTCTCCTTAGAAAATTTCCCTACGTTCATGTTATGTTTTCCTGTCCTCATGATCTAACTACCTACAGATATGTGGATAGCTGAAGGTTTTGTTGCACTGTCCTCCTGAACTGGCAAAGTCTCAAATCAGTTTCCTTCTAGTGAATGGACTGTTTAATTAGCTCTGTGAGTAATAGCCGCATCACGAATTTGCCTATGTCCTAATTTTGGAACACTGTGATAAATTAAGTCAATGCAACATTTTAGTCTCTCCTGCATCATGTCATTTTCTGTATTGTGTCATATTCTGTGATTTCTTTGTGGATTATTTCTGTCATACTCAAGCTCAGAGTCATTTCATGTAATAACTGGAAGAGACTTGCTTCCTTCTTTCTCCCAAACATCCTTTCCAAATGCATTCTGCTTTTAAATGTAAGACAGAATGTAAGCTGCAGCACTGAAGGGTTAGAAATAGAAGCTTTATCCCATCAGAAACAGATGGTTCCTACCTTTCCAATGGGACATACACAGCTCTAACAGAGTCCCCGAAAGTCCTGAAACACTATGTTGTGACAGACTCTTCACACCTGCAAGCTCACCAGTTACTAACCTAGTCTATAAACCTACCTGTTAAAAACTGGAAGGTGAATGAAAAAATACAGTGGCAAAAGAGCACCTATCTTGGACAACAATATGCTTTTTTGTTTTAGAAAAAATATATAAAAGTTTGAAACATATTAATATGAGAGACTTGCAACTTTACTAGTAAATTGATGTGCTATATATATAGAACATGTACTGCTGCTGTTGATTAAGGATTTCCTCTGGCAGAATGACAAAGGGCTAAAATCTGTAATTGTGATTTAGCCTGTGATAAGTTCATCTTGCTAGTAAGTCAGAAAATACTTAGGAATATAAGACAAGGATGACATTAATTTTTCAATGTAGATCAGCTCTTGATACTGAAGGTACCTATATCACATAATATTTTTAAATAAATTAAACAAATTCCAGTTTAGAATTATTTCTTTCTTTGTCTTTTCTTCCTGTAGATGTGTTATTGCTCTTATGGTAGAAATTTTTTTCTTCTTTCTTGTCTGAGTTTATTCAAGCCTCGATGAGTGATCTTTATTTTGTAATCCTGTGTCAGCATTAGAATAGAGTAGAATAAACCAGGTTGGATCATCGTGTCCAACCCATCATCCAACACCATCTAATCAACTAAACCATGGCACCAAGCACCCCATCAAGTCTCCTCCTAAAAACCCCCAGTGATGGCGACACCACCACCTCCCTGGGCAGCCCATTCCAATGGGCAATCACTCTATCTGTGAAGAATTTCTTCCTAACATCCAGTCTAAACCTCCCCTGGCACAGCTTGAGACTGTGTCCTCATTGTCAATTTACTTGAACAATTCTGCTTTCTTGGCATTCACTCCTGGTAAATAATTTCAATGCTTCCTGGCCTTCTTTTCTATGTCTAAATTCTCAAAGAAACATTTTGTTTCATTTTGATTCTCCCCATCTTAGGTGCCTTTCTTCAAGCTATTCCTACCTGAATACTCCTTTTCATGATTGTAGGGGATCAGAAGTACTGTGTCCTGTTCTGGGCCCCTCCGTTTAGGAAAGATGTTGACTTGCTGGAATGTCTCCAGAGAAGGGCAAGAAAGCTGCTGAGGGGTTTGGAGCACAAGCGTTCTGAGGAGAGGCTGAGGGAGCTGGGGTTGCTTCACCTGGAGAAGAGGAGACTCAGGGGAGCTCTCTACAGCTACCTGAAGGGAGGTTGTAGCCAGGCAGAGGTTGGTCTCTTCTCCCAGGCAACCAGCACCAGAACAACAGGACACAGTCTCAAGCTGCAGCAGGGGAGGTTTAGGCTGGATGTTAGGAAGAAGTTCTATACAGAGAGAGTGATTGCCCATTGGAATGGGCTGCCCGGGAAGTGGTGGAGTCACCATCATTGGAGGTGTTTAGAAAAAGACTTGATGGGGTTCTTGGTGCCATGGTTTAGTTGATTAGATAGTGTTGGATGATAGGTTGGACTCAATGATCTCAAAGGTCTCTTCCAACCTGGTCTATTCTATTCTATTCTATTCTATTCTATTCTATTCTATTCTATTCTATTCTATTCTATTCTATTCTAAATAGATACAATATTTTTTACTACATTGTACTCTGGCCTTTGTACTCCTACTTGTCATTTCTGAAAATGTTTCAAATGGCTGTTTACAGGATCATGTTTATCTTTTTCATGGCTATGCTATCTTGATGGTACATAGTCTATGATGTACAGAGCCAGACTCTCTTCCTCAGTCATTTCCAAATGATGAATTCCTGATTTAGTTAAATAAAATAAAATAAAATCTAAATGCACAGCCATATATATGTCATATTATTGAATTTCATTCTATTCTTATTTTTCTGGTGCTCAGGGCCATCTGATTCTTTCTGCCTGATATTCTAATTTTCAAACAAAGTTGCATAGTTCATTTAACCTAGTATCATATTTCTTTCAAGGTTATTACAGAAAATATTAATGAAACCACTCAAGAGACCAATCACTGAGAAACTGCAGTGGCAGCCTCCCCCTACCTGAGTTTCTTCTTCTCTACTCCTATTGTCACCCCTTTTCTAGTCCCTTCTCCACTTTATAATTCCCAGATTAATCCCTTTTCTTTTTTCTCTCTGCT
Source organism: Picus viridis (assembly GCA_033816785.1). Taxonomy (NCBI): domain Eukaryota; kingdom Metazoa; phylum Chordata; class Aves; order Piciformes; family Picidae; genus Picus; species Picus viridis. The sequence goes on along the minus strand of CM066578.1, from coordinate 40,297,560 downwards.
TCTTAACTAACAATTCCTGTGTGGTATCAGATTGATTAGATCTGCTCTCTTTTCCTGTCTAAAAAATCAATTATTTTTTCAATGAATTCTATCAGGTTAGACTGGCATTATCTTATTCCTTCTTTCAAAATGTCTTTGAGAAGGAGCCTTGCATATTATTATTTATCAGACTAATGAGTTGTCCTTTTTGTACTTTGTCTTATGTTCTCCACTAATATGAAACAGCTCGGGAAATAAAATGAAGATATTACAAAGTCTGTCTGTGATGCCTGAAATGCTATGTTCCAGTTTGCTTCAAGTTCTGGAATAAAAAGATATTTGATTCTTCTGAATTAAACACTTTGCAATCTTTATATTTTTGTGTATACCACGGTTGTGGTAATTTCCATTTCCTAACCTCTCCTCACACACTTATCACCTTACCTTTGTCTTCATGTTCAGCATCATTGGTTTCATAGAAAAATGAGAAAAAGATTCATTTAAATAGGTATCTTCCTATTCTCATTGTGTATTACTCCTTGTTCTTCTATCCTTAATAGTTGTTTGGTTTCTTTTATTTTTGCAATTGAAGCAGCTTCTTACAACTTGACTCACATACAAAATATATCAATATATAGGAAGTACAAAAGTTTCTCCTTTGTTTTATTTTTGATTTTTATTAATTTTTTTAAACTTTGTCTCTTTATAGTCTTATCTGTGTTTGCATTTGATTTCTTTTCATTGAAGTACTTCTTTAAATTATTTATTTGCCTGGTTAGGTAAATCACTGAAAGGTCCATCCTCTTGTTCATTTGGATTATTTCATTCAGATGATTTCACAACTTTGGTTTAATTGAAATCCAGATTCTCTTTCCATTTGAGTTCCTGAATGATACAGAGTAGTTGATTTCACTGTGTGCTCCTTGTAGCTTATCAGCAGTTGACCTTTCAAAAGAGAAAATCTTAGTAACAGACTCTTCATTTATCTTTATTTATAATGTGAATTGAATGACAGATAAACCAGAGATCACTTTTTGTATATGCATGTGCGTCACGACCAAAGAGTCTCAGTTGCAATTGCTTACCAAAAATCATCTAAAGAATCAGCGCGTCATGTTGATTTAGTGACTAACAGGTGAAAAAGGCTCTGTTGTTCAGACTCTGATGTTTTAGGATCGAGGTGACGAGAAAGTTCTTCACAGAGTTGTTAGCCGTTGGAATGGGCTGCCCAGGGAGGTGGTGGAGTCACTGTCCCTGGAGGTATTCAAAAAGGGATTGGACGTGGTACTTGAAGCCATAGTTTAGTAGTAATAAGGTCTTAGCTGACAGGTTGGACTTGATGATCTTTGAGGTCTTTTCCAACCTTATTGATTCTATGATTCTATGAAAAGGAGTTCAACAAATGGCATACTAAGATTTTGTAATAGGAAGCGTAGCTGTTATTTGGTACAAGCAGTAGACTATACTGGCAAATTTATTTGAGGCCTGTAAACTTAGTAAGGCCTTAATTGTAATTACTCCTTGTTCATTTTCTGAGGATGTTAAGAGGAAAGACTCTAATTATTCCACATTATTCAAAGTATAAAAATAATTAAAAAGTATTTTCAAGACCATCATATTCTCTTGAAAGACTCATGGTATTTTCTTGAAAGACTCTTCCCTAAACATGGAACAAAACCACCCCTAGGTAGTTTGTGAGATTATTACCATTAAGGTGGTCTGGCTGCAGATGTGCAGTTTCTCTAGACAATGGCAGGAACAGAAATCAAGAATCAGTACATCTCTACTTGAATATTAATTGTACAATATCCGTCTTTGTTCTTGCTTGAATTACTCGGTGGTCTATTGCCCATTAGCAAACCATTACCTGAGCTGAAGCTAATGTTACAGATGCTGTAGAAAGAGCAGCAGTAGAGCAAAGAGATTTAAATCAGCTCAATTCTAACACAAACTCTTTCATCTTGAAACAATTTAAACTCTACTAAAGCTAAGTAAACAGAAAGAATATATTTTCTTTCACCTTCAACTGTCAGTAGTTATTTTCACATTCCTTGTCTTCACATAGGAGGAAGATTTTAATAGCTTTTCTGGTACAAGACTTCTTATGATGTTAACAATTAATTTTTGTTAGTGTACATGTTTTTTCCTGTACTTACATGATAATTGTGAATGTTTTGTAAATAAGAGCTCCTCTCACAGATACAGAGCTAACAAAGCAGTTGCAGTACAAGAGTCAAGGTGATTTTTTTCCCTATAAATTGTGTTGGTTATACAGGAATATAACTTCAACTTTAGCAACATAGTCTAATTTCACTTCTTTTTTTATCTACATCATTAGTTTAATTCTCTGTGTTAGAGGAGTTAGAGTCTTTATCTATGTTCATACATAGAAAGAAAATTACAGAATCACAGAATGTTAGGGGCCAGAAGGGATCCTGAAAGATCATCTAGTTCAACACACCTGACAGAGCAGGATCGCCTATACCAGATCACACAGCAACACATCTAGGCATTTTACCTACATAAACACAAGGGAATAAGAAAGATCCTAGAAGTTCCTTTTTTTTTTTTTTTTTCTTTTTTAAAGCATGCAGATTCTGTATGTTGTTGTTATGGGTTTTTTCCCCCCTTTTTATGTTGACTATATATCCTTTCCCAAGTAAGGAATGTCACAGGCATATTGAAGAACTATCCCAATTGTTAAAGAGTATTAAATCTGAGTTCCTTTAGAAAATGCTAAAAAATGTTGGCTGGCAAAAATATTCTTCAAAATGGAAACCTTAAAAAAACAACAACTAGCATTAACAGTCATATTTGCTGCATGTGTTGCTCAGAATATGGGATTAGGCTGGACAAAGAGATTAATGCTTGCTCTTAAAAGTCAAAAGGCCTAAATGTACTCCTCGGTGCCCACCAGTCCAAGGTTCTGCCTTCACAACTGTGTCAATGGTAAGAATTATGTGAATGCTTCTTATTTAAATTCTTCAGACTAACTCATATGATTTCTGATCAAAACCAATTAGGAAGTGCTCAAGGGATCTCAAGTCCATTCTCTGGGCTTTAAGACCATACCCTCCAGATCAAGGAAAGTAACATCTGGAATTACAGCCCTCTTCAGTGTCTCCACAGCCTGAGAAAAAAACAACGATGAGAATTAAACCAACTTAATTTGCTGTGATCCTCATATTGTTCTTTTACCTAGAAGTTGTTTATATTGATTCAACTGGCTGATTCATCTGGCTCCATTTGTTTAACAACAGAGACTGGTAGTAGGGAGGCCTTATGAAATTGTATGACCTAGATAGCATCAATTCCAGTTACACTGATCCAAGAAGAGATGCTCAGCTGTCCAGGCACATTTCTCAAAAGAACATTTAAACTTGTTTATTCAGGAAAATATCTTCAGGACTGAGAAACAATGTCTTCTGTTTTCATATGCCCTATTCTGTTAAATATCATCCTTGAGGAAAAATGTAAAGTATGGAGATGGTCTGTGGCTGCTACTGCAAAGTATAGGGAGACAGATGTTCCTTTCTCTAGTTTATACTTTCTGACAAATTAGTAGCTTGTGCTACTATATCTGTTATGGCTCCCAAACTACTTTGGTGTCTGTTTTAGCCTCTGTAGATTCCCCTACTACAAAGAAAACTGATTGGCATGCACCAAGCATAACCATCTTTGTTCTATCCTCTCAGCCTTTCACATTTGACATGTTAGGGAATTGGCAATTATCAACAGATGGTGCAAATTAAAATGTCATGATGTTACTTTAAATTTTCTCCAATGGTAGGTTATCTTTCTAATAAAACCAGGGGTTAAGAAAACACAAAGATAATGTTTCCTTTTCTCTGACCCTTTCACCTTTAGTCTTAAAATAAGTCTATGAAACAAATCTACTAAATCCATAGATTTTACTAACTCACTCAGGTAACTATTCCTTAATTTATCCCTTAATCCAAATGTTTCTTCCTTAGTTTTATCCCTTAATCTGGAAGTCAATAAGGATGAAATCTAATGTCTATTATCATACAGCAAAACTATTAGGTATGAACCAGCCTTCTAAAACACCTGAATAAGAATGAGAAAAAGTGAATGAGTGACTGAGAAATAAGGAATGATAAGGGTAATGTACAATTACCAGAGCAAGGGAACACTTAAAAGGAGGAATACTTAAAAATGGAAGCATTACATAATTTGCCAGTTGGTGATGGAAGTTTACCAAATACTAGGATTAAAAACTGAGTCTTATCAAAGCATATTGCAGAAACAAGGTGTAGAGTTTTGTACAGTTCTTATTAAAAAAAAAATAATCTTATCTTTCAGTTAGCTTGAGAAAATTCTCATTCATTTGTTCCATTTTTTCCATGCTAACATGTTGTTAGGAACTAATAAACTTGTGATCAGATTCAAAATTGACATAGGTTAAAAGCAGAAATATGTTAAGTGTAAATTACTTCAATCTCATAATTCATAGAAAAAAGTACTTTCTGGACTGAAAAAAGAGTTCTGATTCTCTTTCTCACTTAAAATAGCAATTAGATTTATTAGAGTTCAAAAATGTTCAAAGAACAATTTTGTGCTGCTTGGTTAATCAGACGTCAGTATCTGTATCAATAAGAACAATTTGGGACAGAATACTATTTCAGTGTTCACATTTCATAATTTACGGTATGCTTAGACTTGTTTCCTCAGCCATTTGTTTTAAATCTTGGCCACTCACTTACAAGGAATCCACAAACTGTGACAAACCCACCCAAATGTCATACAAACCCTGTTTGAAAGTTAAAAGGTACTTTGTCAAGAGAATTTTGAATATTACACCAAACAAACAAAACCAAAGAGAGTTTGTTTTGGTTCCATTCATTCATTAATCTTTATAAAATTTCTTGACTTCCTTTTTCTGTAATGGGGGATCTGACAGTGTCACACAGTGCTAGCTAGTGGGTTTTCAGCTTTCACATTTTAAAGCCAGAATTTAAATAAATTTAAAAATTATTAAAACAGGTCTGCATCAATGATACCTGGTAAGCTTCTTTTCTTTGCAGTGTTTCATTTGGTACTAATTTATTGAGCAATGTCCTTTTAAACATCAATGATGCTCTATCTGGTCTAGAAACAAATGTAATTACAGGGTTTCAATCTTCACACACTTCTTCTGGGCTTAATGCTAGTATACTAACTTAATTATCAGTAATGGAATTACTCTTGATTTACAGTGCTTTACCTGAGTTGTAAATCCAGCCTATGAAATACTTGGCCTGGCTCCTGCAAGCATATAGCCTAAAGTTTGCAGTCTTTTATATGCAAAAAATAAATGGGCCAGTGCTATGTAGGCATACAATTATTTCTGTTCCTATACTGTAAAAAAAAACCCACACCAACCCATCACTATTTCCCATAAGTTTTGCAAAGATCTGTCTTGGGCTGTGTAGTTACGAGATACATCTTTGAGCTGTGTAAACGAGTCTAGACCAACTTCTGCTTCCACCTGTTTTAAAGGCAGAATTCCTGTCAACTTCAGTGGAAAGAATCCCTTCCCTAGGAAAGATCTCTTTTTTAAACCATTGGAGGGAAGCAAAGAAGCCATTTTAAAACAAAGACCATTTTGGCATCTTAATATTGGTTAATTTTTAGATTCCTTCATAAAAAGCGTGAAAGAAACGTAGGCAGTTGGATCAATGAGAAGACCCTTTGCCATCAAGACTTGAACACAATGTCTTTGAAAGGCCCTTTTACAAATGCTAGCATTTGAAAAGGACAAGCAGGGAAATAAACCTCAAAGAGGATGACAATACGGTGCGGAAAGGAAGTGGGTGGGTTAATGCTTCTGAGAAGCAAAGCTCCTTATAAAGGCATTGAAGAGGTTTAAGGTTCTATTTAGCAACAAAGGGCATTATGGAATGGGGCATAATTTTCCCACAGGATTTTTGTCTTTTGATGTTTTTGAAACACACATTTTAAATAACAACAACAACAAAAAAGGATAGTTTGTAATTTGGTAGCCTGAAAGTTTGTGTAGTAGAGTGTGTCTGTTTGTACAGGGGAGCAGTACAGAGCCACCAATATGATGATGCATGTACAAATCTGTTGAACTTGGTATTCAATGGGAAAACTGTTAGAAAGTTAAAAAAATTGTTGAATACTGTTTGAAAGTACACTGACTTTCCTTCTCCACTTAGTATGTGTGAACTCTCTCTGGACATTACAAGGATCTGGCTTTGACCCAGTTTTAGGACTACACCTACCATTAACATTGTTCAATATCTGAAGGGGACCTACAGTAAGGCTGGGGAAGGACTGCTTGGAAGGGCATGTAGTGGTAGGATGAGAGGCAATGATTTTAAACTGGAGCAGGTTAGATTTAGGTTGGACATAGGGAGGAAGTTCTTTACAAGGAGAGTGATAAAATACTGGAACAGGTTGCCCAGGGCTGTGGTTGAAGTCTCCACCTCTGGAGGCATTCAAGATCAAACTTGATGTGGCCCTGGACAGCCTGATCTAGTTGGAGGTGTCCCTGCTCGATGCATGTTGGACAAAATGACCTTTGAGGGTCTCTTCCAACCCAATGGAATCTGTGAATCTGTGAAAGAGAATCTGAAAGTGAAGTGAAGCCCTGGAAATTGCCTGTAACTCCAGCCTTGATGAGGTGACCCAAATTTGGGCCTTTGTATTCAGAGTGGGCAGTCTTCTCAGAGGACATCTTTACTGTTAGAGTTCTTCTGGAACCTTTTTAACTATATTTTGCCTGGTTAAAAACCCCATAGAATTAATTGTTATGTTTGTGGGAGGTAAGAAAAATTGTTTATTGCTTTTAAATTAGAAGAAAAGTATTCTGGAACCTTTTCAACTATATTTTGCCTGGTAAAAAACCAATAGAATTAATTGTTATGTTTGTGGAAGGCAAGAAAAATTGTTTATTGCTTTTAAATTAGAAGAAAAGTATTCTTAGTTTGTGTGTCCCAAGTAGGTTGTGCATACAGAGAGCCTCTTTTCTGGGGTCAATGATCTTTAACTATTTTAGTAATACAAAACTAGCTCTAACCTCCTGAATTTGCCCTGGTGGCTCAGCTAGATGGACCCATTTATAACAATGTTAAGCCACTATTCAGCAATCTCCTAAATATAGCTTATGTCATGCCATATGCATATCTTTAAAAGCACATAAATTTATCTTAATAGTGGTTTGGTTTTTTCTTTCTAATTTTCTAGACCACCCTACTCTGCCTATTGCACTATATTTCAGCACAATGGACATAAAGAGCATGTGGTCAGAAATCTTAACCTTAGAACATATTGAAAAGCAGCTGAAATTCTATATGTTTTTCTTCAATCATTTTAAAGCTTATGCAGGACTCAGATGTGGATTGTCCCTTGCTCATATTTCTGGCAGGATTGTGGTGGTATTTTATACTACATTTTCAGAGGGAGAAAAGTTGCAAGATTTAGAACTGGCCATACAAATCCATCAGGAAAATTAGCCCTGTGACTGTTTAGTGCCTCTTCTTTCAGTGGTCATGAAGTGGTTAACTAACATTTGTGTCCTTTCAGGCTAGGCCCCAGTTGTCCTATGCCAAGCGTTGTGGTTATTCTGTACTTTTGCTAACAAAGGCAATGTTCTTTAGACATAGTGTGCCCACACTGTTGCCTGTGAGATGGAGGTGGCTTAAGGTGATGGTTCTAGCAGCATCCAAAGCTGAGGATTTTACCACACCTATTCTTCTTCCATAAGCTTGGCTATGTTATGGTGGGTGACACACGCAGAACTTCAGGTACCAGACAGCTGAAAAGCCTTTCTTCATATCTCAAGCTGCACCAGGGGAGCTTTAGACTGGATGTTAGGAAGAGAGTGATTGCCCATTGGAATGGGCTGCCCAGGGAGGTGGTGGAGTCACCACCATTGGAGTTGTTCAGGAGGAGACTTGATGGGGTGCTTGGTGCCATGGTCTAGTTGTTTAGGTGGGTTGGATTAGTTGATAGGTTGGACGTGATGATCTTGAAGGTCTCTTCCAACCTGGTTTATGCCCAAGTCCATGTTTACGATCCAATACAACAGCATTATTATCACACCACCCCTGAAGGTTACTTGGTAAATGATTGCAGGGAGGGGGGAGAAAAAAAACAAAACATACAAAAATACAAAAAGAGGACTAAGCTCACTTGCAACAACACCATGTTACTTTCTTGATTTATTGGAAATATGTTGGTTTATTTTCCTTTTAAATTAAGCATTTAATGGTAAAGACATGATAGGATACAATGAGAAGAGAAAATATGTTTAGAAAAGGAGAAAAAATATTAAGGGAGCAGAATGAGGAAGGCTGGTGGAAAGACTAAGCAACAAATGCTGAAGGTTGGAGAAAAAAACTGATCACAATATAGTAGAAAAAAATGCAGCTCAATCTAGAGGAAATATTGTCAGGATCTGCTGATAGCACTGCTCAGCCTTCTCTGTTATCTTCACTCTTTGGAGGATTTGTTAAAAAAACAATAAAGAGGAAAAGCCTAAATGTCATCCTGAGTTTCCCAGGTCATACCAAATCCTTAAGTTGAGTGAATTTATCCCTAAGCTTTCTTCTACTGACAAAATATCACCATCTGATTTAGTACTTTGTGGTCAGAGGCTTTAGCCTACTTGTTCTTTATGCCAGTTGAATTAGTACAGGAGGAACAGAAACTTAAGTGTCACGGAGCCACACGGCTGCACCCCCTTTACATCCACTGATGGAAGCCCACATCCTCTCATATTTGTATAGTGGAAAAAGAGGCATAGGAGGTAATATGCCCTACAGATGCTAATGTGTTCCGTGTTGCTATTACTCTGTCAGACTACCTCCATCACTACCTAGAGGCTACCTCATCCTCTCCAGAACTTTTAATGAAGTTTTGCAGACTAAAAGCAAGCCAGCCTTTTTAGCAGTGCTTCTGATTTTGCATCAGTACAATCACATTAGGAGAGAAACACGTGGGAGAATCAAATCCCATAAATGAAGTGGAAAACCCCTTTGGATTATTAGTTCAAACCAATGTTAAAAGAATATTTTGTGTGCATGTCAGGTTCTTTGTCAGTCTCAAAGTAGTCATTTGGATTCACTTCATTATAGGCATTACCTTAGGAGACAAAGAGAGAAACAGAGTGTGAGACAGAGTAATAATAACCCTTGAACGATGAAGTCTCACTCCTAGCACAACTTCAAATAATTCAGGCAACTATCTTTTAATCAAATATACAAGCACCAGTGTGACTGAATTCAGAATAGCTAGCATCCATGAGGAGAAAGGGGGAAAAGGCCCAGAGGAATGCAGAATAGAAGGAGACACTAGATAAAATGAAGGGAGCACTACATCATGGACTTAGACTTAAACAGAAGCATGAATACCAACTTGACAGCAGAATAAACAGAGATGGTCTGATCTTTTCCCTTTTAAGTCAACAGGACTTTCCCCATTGACTTTAGTGGGAGAGAAAACAAGCAGTTATTCTCCAGCCCTGCTTTTTTCTATCAGCCTGGTTCTTGTTCTCTACTTCTCTGCTCTGAATTATTCAACCTTCATTCTGGGGGTTTCTGTTAATTCATGGACTTTGTTATGAATTTTCCTCTTCTGGTAATGATTTTTTTTTTCCTTTTCTTTTTCTGACACTGATGTTTTAAATAATCAAAAGAATAATTGCATTTCAGGAACAGGTGACCAGGTGAATCTCCACAAGGATCAAAGGTTGAATCTGGTTTATGAAAAACAGGATGAAAAAATGGTAGCAGAACTTAAACTCCTAACATACTGTGTGAATTTCCTTTTGTCTTCTTATGTCAAATGGAAGAAGTATTTATTAATCGACTTTAGCACTGTTCTATTTTTTTTTCCAGATGTGAATTCTTACATACAAAATTAGGTTCAGATTCTGATTCTGTAAAATTATTAACTAGTGTTGCATTACAAGAACATAAATAGAGATGACCCAAGTGTCTCATATGAAAATTTTCCAACTTCAGTTCCAAACAATACAAACATGTATTTCTTTCAGTTGTGTAACAGGTCATGTTTTTTTACCTCAAAATTTAATCAATAATTCTAGAAATCAAAGTAAAGAAAGGGGTATTATTAATGCTTGGTGATATTGCTGGGGTTTTCTCCTAAGAATGAACTTCAGTGTATATTTTGATTGTTTATACAAGCATTGGTTAATGTGTCATGAATGCTTCCAGGAAAATGAAAATGAGCCCAATTTGAACTTTGTTAAATGAAAACAATTTGAAACTTGCTGCCAGTAACTTTTTTTTTTTTTTTCTTTACAGTGTCTTTAATGAACAACTTAATACAGTTTGGTAGAGCTGTTTCCATCCTTGAAGCTAGAGGTATAGTTAACTGCCTCATTTAATGAATGTAGTGTGTCATCTTGTTTGGTTTGTGGTTTGTTTCAGTAATTATTTTTGTTGTGTCTTTTGTTTGTTGGTTGGTTGGTTTGTTTGGTCTTTCTTTCTTTAATTTTGCACTAGTGTCTCAGCAGTAGGATTCAGCTATCATTAATTATATCAGAGGTATATGTCTATTCCAAACTAGTAATACAGTGTTCTGTAGTCAATGGACAAAGATAGCTATCTCAAGAAGGTAATTCCTTCCATCCAAAGATTAGGTGTTTGTGACCAGTGAGATGAATTGCCCTCAGAAGGCACTGTGTTTGCTTTGACTCTAAAGGAAAAAGAAATAGTACTGATGGCCAGACAGCAGTGGTTTGGAGTGATGAAACTTTTACAAGATACCAATAATGAGTTGATTTCTATAATCATTTTGAATTTTGTTTGCTACTCATTCTGTGGTCAGGGACACATCTCACAGCAAGAAATCAAAAAAGTAGATACTGAGCCTTGTGTGACAGCTTATTACTTTTTATTCATTTGATGTTGATTATCTTACATTGGCAATTATTCTTTCTTTCACCTTTCTTATCAACAACTATGTTGGTTCTGTATTAGCCTAATTAAGTGAATAGAATAGAATAGAATAGAATAGAATAGAATAGAATAGAATAGAATAGAATAGAATAGAATAGAATAGAATAGAATAGAATAGAATAGATTAAATGAGGTTGGAAGAGACCTTCAAGATCATCATGTCCAACCCATCATCCAACATCATCTAGTCAACTAAACCATGGCACCAAGCACCCCATCAAGTCTCCTCTTAAACACCTCCAGTGATGTCGACTTCACCACCTCCCTGGGCAGCCCATTCCAATGGGCAATCACTCTCTCTATGAAAAATTTCTTCCTAACATCCAGCCTAAACTTCCCCTGGTACAGCTTGAGACTGTGTCCTCTTCTTCTGGTGCTGGTTGCCTGGGAGAAAGGACCAGCCCCCACCTGTTTTGAACTCCTGTTTTATTCCTTAAATACCTTGGGAAGAAAGAGGGGATTTATGTTCCTGCTAAGCACTGACTGAATCAGAAGCAGTTTTACTTTTTAAATACTTGAAATACTTGTGGTTGTGGGTTTTTCTGGTTGGCTGGTTTTGTTTTGGGTTTTTTGTTTGTTTGATTTTTAAAAGAAAATAAGATTTAAAAAATCATAGTGAAGAGGTATATTTCCTCCTCTGCTACTCAACAGGTCATATTTCCCACTCTCTATCCTAGATGTGGTGAGACACTTTGCTTATTAGATGTTTTTGTACTATACCAATAGGTGGCATTGGAAATTATTTTTGTGTGAAAAAGGCAGAGACAAGAGATTTATCTTTTTATCAATACAGCAGAGCTCTAAAAGAAAATAAAATCTCACAGAGCCTGGAGAGAAGTGAAATAACAAGGCAGGCATGGCCTGCAGCTCTTTCTTACCACTATTTGATCTTTGAGATGTAAAGGCAGCATTGCCTAATGAACTTGCAATTCTCTTTTTAGACTACATATCCTTGCTTGCTGCAGAAATGTAGGTAACACAGGAACTTATATTTCCCACTGTCATAAAGGGGCAACATTTGAATAGCTTAAACAGAGATTTTCTGCCTACTGAATAAATGCTTAATCTGGTAACATTATCTTCTGTGGTATAATGAGGCTTGTCTTGACAATATGCAAATTCATTATTATTTTGGAAACTTACTCCAGAGTTCTATTTATTTGCACATTTTGTCCCAAAGTTTTTTAATTCTCTTCATAAGCTGAGAATGAAAATATTCATGGGATATTGATGAAGGGATTTTTCATGGCATCTTTGGAGGCGATATTCAGCTCTTGGTCACAACAATTTCAATTTATGCAGTGAAGAAAGGTGGAAATTGGAATGATGAAGTTGGGTTTTTTAGACTCCTAAACTCCCTTAAGAAGTGGGGAACATAGCCAAAATGGGCCTTTACATTGGAATCCTGTTCCTTGATCCACAAACATTTCATAGTGATTGTCTCAGAAGCTCTCTACGTATGTAGCTATTATAATTTAACATTTAATAAATGCAGATGCTTTCAACATAAATTGTCAGTCTTCCCTGGTCTTGGACTATGGGGTATATATTGCCTTTTGGAAGTCTTACAATGAGTTGTAGGGATATGTATTATATTATTATTTAATGGTGAATTTTATGTTTTCATCTACCATGATCTTTCTTTAGATATTTAATATCACTTAAGCACAGTCTTTAAAGTAAGCATGTAGTTACGTTCACAAATAAGGATTCTTTACTACCTCTGTGTCTTTGTGGTTAACAGCTCATGGGTTTCTCTGAGGCTGATAATGAGAATGCTATATTTAAAATATACAGGATAGAATAGCAAGAAACACTTTGTAGTGTTCTATTCACTTCCACAAGATTGCTACAGTCTGATTTCTTACACCACTTTTGGAAGAGGTTATCAATAGTAAGAAGAAATTGAAGATTTTAAAGCTGCATGAATACACAAAATATTTTTAGGGGTTTTGGGAAAACTTCTTTCCATCCACAATTACTTTATTTATTTATTTTTTAACAGCAGTATGGTCAAGAAACTCAAGTATGTGAGATTCAGCTTGGCTAGCAGATGGTATCAACTACATTAACAGGTGCAGAATTACACAAGACAGGACTTAAAGGGAATTGAGAGCCATCTCTATCCAGAAATAGGTGGACATCGCATTTACAATGAGTAAAGAGAGAGAAAATGAACTTCAGATCCCACATAGTCACAGTTTTATTAAATGATGAAGGGATAGCTGTGTAGCTACCTTCTGTTCAGTCCACTAGAACATCTCTTCCTGCAGACAAATTCCCATGTTTATTTCCAGCCCTTTAGCCATTGAAACGGGCCTTTCTGGTAAATTGCTATCTGATCCAGTTTTACCATGGCTTTAAGGCAAGTTAAACCATATATATCTGCAAACATATAACATATCAATAAATATCAGGAAAAGAGATTATTTCGAAAATTAAAAAAGAGGTAAAGAATCTCAAGCATATTTATTCTGGTTTTATGTATCTTTTCTCCTTTACCCTGAAACTACAAGTATTTCAGTAGCTGCAAGCAAGCAGAAACACATATGTATCTCACAATTTCAATTCAAGCAAAACACAAAGATGAGTCATTAATGTTTTCAAGGTAATTCATAATTATGCACACCAAACTATGCATTGAATGGAAGCTGATACCCAAGTACCTGGAAAAATTGTTCAAGAGGACATCAGATCAAAATGCAAATTATTGGAGGTTTAATCCTCTGAGATACTGAATAACTTCATCTTCCCCTTAAAGCGCTAGGAGTGGGTGGGGGAAAGCTTGAAAGAGATAACTCAACACCTTTCATGACTGAGCTCAAGATGAATTAGTGCAATATACCCAGTGTCATGTCTTATTGCTTAATTGACTACCTCTAGGTATAATATAGCTGGCTTTATCACAGAAAAATCATTTTGATTTATTTGATGCATTGTATATCATAAGGAAGCATGCGTGAGGTTATTAATGTCTTGTATAGCTGTAATATATTCCAAGGGCACAGATAATACACTACTGGCCTATCATGTCTATTACCCTGAAACTTTCTATTTTTATAAATTTTCTTTTTTACTGTGTTTTTCCTCACATTACTTGCTCTGCATGTAAGAGTGGAGCAGCGCTTTTGGCGTAAATACTGCACTGTAAATATCGCAGAGCTTGCATTGGAACACAGCAGTTGGAAATATTGACTATAATATAAATGAACATTATAACAACTCAATTTGCTGCTAATTTATTACAAGCAACTGAGTTGTTAATTGCTCTCTTTTGTTCATAAACTTCAAGGTCTATCTGTGAGAGGTCAAGTGGCTTGCCGTGCTCTCTAAATAAATGTAACTCTGTCACATGAAAAAAAAAGTGCCTAGTGAATATCATCCTTTTCCCTAAATCTTCTGGAGCTGTTAGAAGAATAAGGCAGATTGTTTAAGAAGAGAAAATTTAAAATTTAGCAAAGCAATCCTGAGACTAAGGAATTTTGCCACAAAATTCAGATGGTGTGATGACTGCATGACATCTTGCTAAGGCAATTAAGTCATTTTTAGTTAGTAACATTATTTAAACAAGCTGAACTTTTTTTTTTTTTTCCTTAATGTTTTAATGCTTTGTTTTCATGTTTTATGAGTTAAATTTGTCTCTGATGTTTTCCTTATAGGCTTTTGGGGTTGTTTTTTATTTGGAAATTAAAGTTTCCAGTGAAATCCAACCTTCTCCTGAAAACAGGCTGCATTTTGTCATGCTCCACCAATACCAGTCAAACCATTGATCATTCCACTCGCACTTTTTCAGAATTATTCCCCAGCATTGAAATGGTTAAGTAAATTCCTCTACACAGTAGAAAAAAGTTCCAAGTGAAAATTTGCTTATTGCCATTCTAAACCAAACAGCATATAGTATGAAACATTGTGTTATATATATCATGTGCAAGTGCAGGAAGCATCATTTAAGGTGGGTAACTTACATATGTTTTGCTGTCTGACTTTTTAGCCAGGAGGAATCTTAAAGCAAGATGTAGGTGTAGGTGTTTATCACTTCCTCTAACTCCCAGTGAAGACATGCCTTTGTCATGCTTTTTCCTCTTATCTATTCCAGTGCTGTCACTCACATTTCATATCAGTGTGAAAGACAGGAGACATGGACTATTAGCATCTTAGGCAGGCATGTCAGTTTAAACATGACTATAACACCTTTACTTTCTCTTTTTTCTCGCTTCAATTTTGTAAGTTTAGAGCATACTACTACTGCCCATTGCCTTTCTCATACATGAAGTCTTATGCCAATTGTACCTGGCTGGTGGAAATATGCAAAGATTAGCCAGTGCAACTGTGGATGTTGAAGCAGATCTTGAAGATATGTTAAAGCCTGAGAAACATTTCCATCTAAAGATTATTTTTCATACTAGCCACCTACCATTTGACAGAGTACATGTCACATTACCTCAAATAAAGGGTATGCTAAGTCAAACATTTGATCTGCTCATGTCAGGGTAACACATTCATCAAGTTTAGATCCTTATCTCTTCCTAATAGCACAACAGAGTTGTTTTCCACATGAGTATTTCTGGTAATTTATGAGTTCTACTTAGGAGAAAAGCTGCCTGCAGCTAATTCAAATGCACCAGGAGAGCAGTATTGTACAGAATGTTTTTACATTTACTAGGAACCTGTAGTTTTACAGACTGTCAATATCTCAGTAATAATCTTTGAATGAGGGTAAAGGATGGACTGAATGTACTGAAAAAAAACTTTCAAGATTAGGCTTGCAGAATTCATCTGGAAAATCTGCTTTCTTTGTGCTTTTGAAATTGAGTTGTCTGGCAATTCTTAAGACACTGAACTTTCTCCAAGTGATTTCAGAAAGACTCTTGGAGGACAATGAAAGAATCCTGAGGTTCAAAACATGGCACTTGGAGCAAAATAACTATAGTGAAAACTAGTGCATGATTATGGTTTAACTGATTTACATCTACTTAGAGAAGTTATTATATCTTGTAGTGGAAGAACATTAGACTAGCACTGAATGATAATAATTTCTAGAAGAGCGGAATCACTGTAGTAAAGTGAAATATTGAAAAGGGGCTATATGCAATCCATACACCATTTAAGGCTCACTAAAATTCTACTGAAATACTGAAGTCCTGAAGATTGAGTTTAAAATCATCCCTTTGCTTTTAGCTACATCTCTTGAAGAAACAACTTTTCAGTTATCTACAAACCTGCACCTAGCCATTAGCCATTGTTAGAAACAAGTAACACTCCTTCTATTTTTTTTCTTCTAAGAAAAATGAAAATAAAAATAGTAAGGAAAAAAAGGATGTAGAACAGAGAGTTCCAGTGAAAAAAAAAGTTAGGGGGAGGGGTTGACTCTGAGACAATGTAGGAAATATTTTCCAGTTTCCTTGCCACAGCTCTTTAATTTCAGTTATTTTCTCCAAAGACACACCATCAAAGAGGATAAGTGTCTCTGAATGCCCTAAAGAAATCTTAGATTGATGGCTACAGTAACAACAGATAGATCTGAATATAAAACCTAAACCTCAACATGAAAAGGGAAGGCCAGATTGAGTGATGTGCAACACTGTAGTGGCTTTAAGGATATTTCTCCACTTCGAGGAAGGTTGTAATGAAAGCTGTCAAGTCAGTTGTGGTCAAAATGGTTCTTCTTTAATCTACCACACTTAGAGTCCTCATAGTTCTGACAACCCCTCTAGTGTATGCTGAGCTCATCATGCACATTGGTAGGGCTGTGAGTCCTTTAAGAGTAAACTCTGGTTTATTCTTGGTTTTCATAGTTTTTGTTAGTTGGTTTGGGTTTTTTAATTGCTGAGGTATACATCTGTGCTTTCTTGTTTCCATTTAAAATCTCTGCAACTAAATCTATGAAAAACAAAACAAAACAAAACAAAACAAAACAAAACAACACACCCAGATGCCAGAAAAACTAGAGAAAATTGTTCTGCCAAAGTTTGGAGAAACAGGAATTATTTTCAAAAATCCTAAACCCACATTATCTTTTATACATTCTCTGAGGCAAGTGTATTAAGTGCATCTAATTTGTCAGATTTAGTTGGTCCCTGTTAACATAAAATTATTTGTCATACATAATATACTACAACCACCAGAGAGATAGGATGATTTGGATGTACATGAGGAGCTCACACAAGAGTGTCCATAGCTCAAGTGCACATTGAGAGAAGCTCAACATGAGCTCTCAATGTGCACTTGCAGCCCGGAAAGCCAATCAGATCCTGGGCTGCATCAGGAGAAGTGTGGCCAGCAGGTCAAGGGAGGTGATTCTCCCCCTCTACTCAGCTCTGGTGAGACCCCACCTGGAGTACTGCGTCCAGTTCTGGAGCCCCTATCACAGGAAGGTTGTGGATGTGCTGGAACGTGTCCAGAGAAGGGCCACGAGGATGATCAGAGGGCTGGAGCACCTCTCCTATGAGGACAGACTGAAGGAGTTGGGGCTGTTCAGTCTGGAGAAGAGAAGGCTCCGAGGTGACCTCATTGTGGCCTTCCAGTATCTGAAGGGGGCCTACAGGAAGGCTGGGGAGGGACTTCTCAGGATCTCAGGTAGTGATAGGACTAGGGGGAATGGAATGAAGCTGGAAATGGGGAGATTCAGGCTAGATGTGAGGAAGAAGTTCTTCACCATGAGAGTGGTGAAGCCCTGGAATGGGTTATCCAGGGAGGTGGTTGAGGCCCCGTCCCTGGAGGTGTTTAAGACCAGGCTGGACGAGGCTCTGGCCAGCGTGATCTAGTGTAGGGTGTCCCTGCCCATGGCAGGGGGATTGGAACTAGATGATCCTTGTGGTCCCTTCCAACTCTGACTGATTCTATGATTCTATGATTCTATATTCTAATGTCCCACGTTAGCTCTTTGATGAATTCCTTTTTGGAACCATGGAAGGGAAAAAGCCAACCCCAAACAAAAAGATGAATTGGTGCTATATGATATTAACGCATGGAACGGGGAAGATAGATTACTGAACCTGCAATTTATTCTTCTTTCTCATTTTATACTTCCCTCGTAATTTGTGTGGAAATGACTTTTTTGTTTCCTCCATAAATGTGAATGGACTCCTACTATAATGCATCCATGATGTTTTATCAAACCTTCAGGTGCCACCAAGGTAGCAGTGTCTATTCTAGAACAGATTCAGTTAGCCTGAAATCTTCATTCAAAGAAGCGATGGGCAGACAAGAAGCTTTGCAAGATGTAACCTTCCCATTCCTTTTGGCACTAAATTCTGTCAGTTCCAAAGACCTGGAGTTCCTCTTCACTGAATCAGTCTACTCAGAGCTAGTGTGGGGAGGAATGGGGATGAGAGGGAAAAATGCCTTTGACTCTCAGTCCAGCAGGAATACATTTGTTCCATTTTAAAATATCGCTGCACCCAAAGGGTGGCTGTCAGTGGGTCCATGTCCAAGTGGAGGTCAGTGACAAGTGGAGTCCCTCAGGGATCGTTACTGGGACCAGGCTTGTTTAATATCTTCCTTGGTGACATGGACAGCGGTATTGAGTGCACCCTCAGCAAGTTTGCTGATGACATCAAGCTGTGTGGTGCAGCAGAAATGCTGGAGGGAAGGGAGGTCATCCAGAGGTACCTTGACAGGCTGGGGAGGTGGGCCCATGACAACCTCTTGAGGTTCAACAAGACCAAGTGCAAGGTCCTGCATCTGTGTCAGGGAAATCCCAAGCACCAATGTAAGCTGGGCAGTGACTGGCCTGAGAGCAGCCCTGAAGAAAAGGACCAAGGGGTGCTGGTGGATGAGAAGCTCAACATGAGCAACCCGTGTGCACTTGCAGTCCAGAAAGCCAATCACATCCTGGGTTGCATCAAGAGAACCATAGCAAACAGGTCGAGGGAGGTGATTCTCCCTCTCTACTCTGCTCTGGTGAGACCCCACCTGGAGTACTGTGTCCAGTTCTGGAGCCACTATTACAGGAAGGATCTGGAGGTGCTGGAACATGTCCAGAGAAGGGTCATGAGGATGATTAGAGGGCTGGAGCACCTCTCCTATGAAATCAGACTGAGGGACTTAGGGCTATTCAGTCTGGAGAAGAGAAGGCTCTGAGGAGACCTTATTGTGGTCTTCCAGTATCTCAAGGGTGCCTATAAGAAAGCTGGTGAGGGACTTTTTAGGGTGTCAGGCAATGATAGGACTAGGGGGAATGGAACAAAAGTAGAAATGGGTAGATTCAGGTTGGATATTAGGAAGAAGTTCTTCACCCTGAGGGTGGTGAGGTACTGGAACAGGTTGCCCAGGGAGGTGGTGGAAGCCCCATCCCTGGAGGTTTTTAAGGCCAGGCTGGATGTGGCTGTGAGCAACCTGATGTAGTGTGAGGTGTCCCTGTGCATGGCAGGGGGATTGGACCTAGATGATCCTTAAGGTCCCTTCCAACCCTGACAATTCTATGATTCCATGATTCTAGGATCTTTTATCTGCTATCATAGTAGTCTTCTAGTCACTACTTCATAAAGAAAACACTTATGTCTCTGAGATTTATTCTCTTATGATATTCACCCAGCTGACATCCTTTGAGACTCAGTCCCTTGTCCAGGCCAGCAGGCAACATTTTAAAACTAAAGTCAGCAGAAACAGGATGCATGAAACAGCCATAACCTTAAATTTTTTGTCCCTTTTCCACCTATATTATTCCAAATTTGAAGTGGAAATAAGGTAAAATAGTGAAAATCTGTATGCATTAATACTATTGTTTCATATATACCAATAATGATTAAAATTAATATGTTCATACATTTCTAATTACAGGCAGAAAACTTGAGGTCTGAAGCATGATGTTAATTTTACCTTGGTACAAAGCAGTGTGAGCAAAACATCAGATAGCAGGGTCCTGTGGAAAAGATCTCTGCATCACTACAGAATGGAGAATGAAGACATGCCCTGGATTTTTATTTGGGTTTTTTTTGTAGTTTTGATCACATTAATAGAAATACTGAAAAATAAAGGTGTGAATATTAAAGATGTATAAAGATGTATAGGAGAAGAGCACAGGAATGACTGACCGTGTAGTGTTGAGTGAGTGGACTGTGTATTCTCTGGAAGTGGAGAGAAGAGATATAGTGAAAGCATGTCAGGTTTTCTAGTATATTTATTTCTATAAAGTATGTGTGGATGTTACTCTGACATTTAAAACCAATGCTTTTAAAACTGGCACTGTTTTTCATGTAAGAGGGAATTAACCCAAGGAACTCATCTCCACATGATATTGCGCAGAGATTCCAATGTCAGCCTAAAAAGAGGTTAACCTTTTCTAACATTCAACATTGCCCAGAACAGAGCAATCAATCTTCATGCACTAGGATATCAGCTGGTCATCAAATGGTGTCAGGGTAGAATCTCTTACCCATCAGGGACAAAGAACGAGTGCTTTAATTTAGGTAAAAGTTCTGTAACCTTCTGTAAACTGAGTATGAGAGTAGAATAGTCATTCTTTGTTCTGTATTTTTCAATGTCACTCAGATAATTTTTGAGTTACTTACACTGGTATCCTGCAAGCTCTATCAACTCAGTCCTACTGTGTTCCTTATGATATGCAATTTGACATCTTCAGCAGCTAATGGAAGTTTCTGCCCAAACAGAATATATCAAGACTAGGGAGTTTACACTGCATGGGTGTATACAGCTTGTGGGCTCACATGCAGAAGCACAAAACAGAGAGTATGTATTCCATTCTGGGATGAAGAGTCAACGCAATCTATGGAACCAGGTACTGCTTGGTGTCCTGAGACTCAGCTGCAGGCCTGGCATTATGCAATGAAGAGATAAAAACATAATCACCACTTCTTTGTACAATTTCCAGCTTGAGTTCCCCTTTTCTTCTTACATCCTGAAGATGTAAAGTGTTTAGTGGCCATAAGATTTGATTGTATTGCCTACAGGGCAGAAAAGATTTACGAATCCTGGTCATTTTTCATGTGAGTATTAAGTACCCAGGAGCAATTACAATTCAGCATATCTTCTAAAATCTAGAATGATTACAGTATATATATATATACATATACTCTCCAATTTAAGATAATGACAAGATCACAACAGACTTTATTTCAGTCAATGCAAAGAGTGGGAAAAGATTTCCATAGCATAGTTCCTTATTTCCTGAAGGAGGGAGAGGAGTGCTGTAAAGATCTGAAAATGAAATTCCAAGGTATCTCACTTTTCAAGGGATATTAGAAGACATTTAATCTGTGACCCACTTCTAGAGGTAGACTTGTAAGCATTATTATCATAATTTATTATTATTATTGTTATTAATGAGTTCATGTTTGCCATGAGAAAATAAATGTATCAAAAGCAAGTCTGCAGTATTAAGAGATAATGTAAAATATAGAGATTTTATTATTTAGCCTTTTCAAATATTTGTGGGTTTTCCTATTCAAGTCAAAAACATAATCACAGAGCTGTGTTTCCAGATTTGAGGGATAAAAGTGAAATGAAGTATAGATTTGAGCAGTCACATTTCTAATGGACATTGAAAACCACATTCTGTTCCTGAGAGTCCTTAGCAAAGCACTACAGTTTCAAGCTGCCACACTATATCCTTTCTAACTGCAAAGAACTGTTATATACTTCAGTTGAGCAGGGAAGTCAGGCACTGAATTAATATTTTATCTATTCCCGTGTTCTGGGAAAAGAAAAAGGTTTCTTCTGCCCTAGAGAAAACAGCAGAATTCAACCATGAATGAATAGCAAAGGAAGAGCTAGTTATTAGCATTAAGATTTCTGCATACTCAATCTGACATCGTACATAAGGTAAGTCACAATGAGCCATCTCTACAGAAACTCTTGCTCGGTTCATACTCCAGGCTGATGCTTCACACACTGCTGAAGAAAGAAATTTTAGTAACATTTCTTTTATCTTTTGATTTAGCTACATTTGAGTTTGCAGCTTAACACAGCACCACCTACCATACTTCTGGTGTTATTAAAAGATGCTTTTTCAGTTACATCAGTAAATAATAATTCACTATTGAGAGAAACATAAGAAAGTCCTGACCACGTAACATTTATGAGCTGTTTAAGCTTTTAGGACTAACTTGAAACATGGAATATCATTGGCCCATTACCACATCAGCTTCTGTCTAAAATTCTGAGTTGTTAAAAACATATGATTTGTGTCACAGAAAACTTACTTGATTAAGAAAGCTAATGATGAGCCCTACAGATCCTGTCCTCTCTTGTGGTTTGAGAACAGGCTGTCAGCACTCAGTGGCAAGGAATGATCAAGAAATCTTGTCCTTAGGAGAGGCACACCTAGAGAAGGCCAAATAAATGTCAGGAGAAATTGTGATCAATAATGTTCTTCTGATGGCACAGAATCTATGGACATCAAAAGCACTCTGTTGAAGTGCGCTTGGTTGTCTGTATTATTTCAGGCTTTTCTTCAAGGAAAAGGAAAGGTACGAGAAGGTGGCAACAATTCCACATTAGCAAAGTTCATGGCTGCCACACTTATCAACAGGCATCATACATGATCAATGATGGGAAGCAAATCAGAGAATTAAGGGTGCAGGTGCAACAAAGACAGTGTTTCAAGTGGTTTGCCAGCATTCTATTGATAATAACTACTGCAGGATTCTTACTTCTAAGCTGAATTTGATGGCAGAGTTTAAAAAGTGAAGTAACCATTCTTGGTCAGCCATGATGCAGACAATAGCCTTCTTTTTCTTCCTGAGTGGAAGAAATTTTAACTAAAGCCCTCTCCATGTCAGATTTCCTGTATTTTCTAGATTGCCCATCTAGGGACTTAATCCATGGAATTTCCTCATTCCTTAGCTGTTAGAGACTTCCTTTAGTTCTTCAGACTACATTGCTGTAGAGGTTGTTTAGAGAATACAGGCAGGGATGATGAGGAGGACATGTTGCTGTTTATATAAATAATCAGTTAGAGTGCATGAAGTTCCGCCTGTGGATGGATGGGGAGCAGACCAAGAGCTTATGATTCAGGATTAAATAAAGGGTAGGGATAACGGAATTTGCTAGAGGTCACCCAACCAGGAAAACCAAGAGGATGAGACCCCCTATGGACAGATAAGAAAAGCCTCACATTCACAAGCCCTGGTCCTCATGGGGAACTTCAACCACCCCAATAGGTATTGGAGAGACAGCACATCCAGGCATAAGTATTGATGGCTGCTTTTTTTTTCTAATGACAGGGGAGCCAATAAGGAGAGGTATTATGCAGGACCTTGTGCTCACCTACAAAGGGGAGCTGGTGAAGAATGTGAAATTCATGGGCAACCTTCGATGAAATGACCACGAAATAGTTGATTTCAAGATTCTTAAGGCAGTGAGGAGGGCACAGAACAAGCTAACTACCCTGGGCTTCAGAAGAGCAGATTTTAGCCTCTTTAGGGATCTGCTTGCTAGAGTACCATGGGATAAATTCCTGAAAGGAAGAGGGGCACAAGAAAGCAGGTTGGTATTCAAGGATCACCTCCTCTAGGCTCAGGCATCCTGACAAAGAGGAAGTCAGGCAAAAATGCCAGGATACCAGTTTGAATGAGTATGCAAGTCCTGGAAAAACCTGAACACAAAAATGAAGCCTACACAGGGTGGAAGCAAGGACAAGTAGCCTAGGAGGAATACAGAGAATTTGTTCAAGCAGACAGCAATCAAGTCACAAAAGTCAATGCACTGTTAGAATAGTATGTCCCCAGGATTTTCAGTGGCAACAAGAAAAGCTTCTGAAGGCATGTTGATTGATGATAAAAAGATGACTAGGGAAAATGTGAACCCTCTTTGGAGGGAAACAGAAGACTTGTGGCTGGCATATGGAGAAAACCAAGATAACCAACAACTTTTTTACCTCAGTCTTCAATGGCAATGGAAAACAAGGTGATAATTTGTGACAACCAACATGGCTTTCATGCCTAAGAGAGTTACAGCATTGGTGGATAAGGGAAGAGCAAAGGACATAACCTGTCTGGACTTGTGCAAAACATTTGACATTGTCCTGCATGACACCCTTGTCTCTCTATTGGAGCAATACAGATTTGATGAATGAACCACATGGTGGATAATGAATTGTCTGGATGATTGTCCTCAAAGTGCTGTGGTCAATGGCTGATGTCCAAGTGGAGACCAGTGACATTCCTCAGGGGATTTGGGACAAGCACTATTTAACATCTTTATTGGCAATGTGGACAGTGGGATTGAGTGCACTCTTGGCATGGTTGCTGATGGCACCAAGATGTGTGGCACAGTCAATGTGCTGAAGGGAAGGGATGTTGTGTGTAGGGCCTTTGACAGGCTTAAGAGTTGAGCCTATGCAAACCTCATAAAGTTTAATAAGGTCAAGTACACATGGACTGGGGCAATCCCAAATGCAAATACAGGCTGCGTGATGAGTCAAATGAGAGCAGGCCTGTGGAGAAGCACATGGGGATACTGGTGGATGAAAAAGTGAATATGAGCTGGCAATGTATGCTCTCAGTCCAGAAAGCCAGTCATATCCTGTCCTACATCAAAAGAAGTGTGCCAAGAAGGTTGAGTGAGATGATATTTCCCCTCTACTTTTTTCTTGTGAGACCCCACCTAGAGAAGTGTGATTAGCTCTGGGGTCCCCAGCATAAGAAAGGCATACACCTGTTCATATGGATCCAGAGAAGGACCACAAAAATGATCAAGGGCCTGGAGCACCTCCACTATGAGGACAGGATGAGAGAGTTGAGGTTGTTTAGCCTAGAGAAGGGTCCATGGGGACCTTATAGTGACCTTTAAGCACTTAAAGGCACCCACAGGGAATAGAGGTCTTTTTCACAAAGTGTAATGATAGGATGAGAGGTAATAGCTTTAAGCTGAAAGAGGATAGACATAGATTAGATATTAAGAAGACGTTCTTTAATGTAACGGTGGGGAGATACTGGAACAGGTTGCCCAGAGGGGCTGTAGATGCTTCTTCCTTGGATATGTTGAAGGTCAGGTTGTATGGGGGTTTGAGTAACCTGATCTAGTAGATTTCCCTGCCTATAGCAGGGGAGTTGGATCTTTAAGTTCCCTTCCAAACCAAACCATTCTATGATTCTCTTTTATGATCAATACACATCTGAAGATCTGTCATCATTGCCGTGGAGGTATCTGTGCAGAATACAGAACCACAGCCCTGTGATTACCATTTGCATCATAGTATTTTACTCTGAGGCCTTTCCATTTTTTTTTTTTTTTTTAGAAAAGAGAATTTAATTAAAAATCTTGCTAGCCTTCAGAGAATAAGCATCTTTATTTCTTGACTTTTAGCAATAAGAACAAGCTCTCTCTGCTGGTACATATGCTTCTAGCAGTGGAAAATCCTGCTTATTCATGCCAGCGGGCTAAACAAATAATAAGGCAAGCATAGAAAAATGTCTCAAAACCTGAAAAAGCTCAAACTGAGATCAGTTCCCAAGACCTCCAACAATATGAGACAGCTCAGAGAAAGTATAGACTAATGACTTTGAGTCATTTCTGCAAAAATATATTTGAAACAGATAATGGGTTTGCGTGCACATAAAAGTGGCATCAATTTCCACTGAAATGCAGTCTCTGACATACCTGGGTGTAAAAGCCATAGCAAGAGAAGTGGAATGTATATATTGCACATTTAGCCTCCATTGAAAGCAACGTTTAATTTGTTTTCCCTAATGATTTTAACCATGCAACTGATTAATGCTGGTGACATTGTAGAAAATTAGAAATAGAATAGCTTGAGGTGTAAAGTGTGGTTATTTCATTGCCCTACTTAGCTAAGCAGTAAATTGAAAGTGTATTGGTAAGGTAGAACCCTTGATTTGCCATATTTCTATTGTTATTTTCTTGTTATTTAAAATTCAATTGTATTTGACACCATCAAACTGGATTCATCTCTCTGATATTCAAAGATATCTCCTTTTATCATGTTTTCAAATGTTTGATTTCCCTTTCTATCCATTTGGGAGCTAGATTTACCTTAGAATTCTTAGGGCTTTTTAGCTTTAACTCCTAGAAAATGTTAACAATTAATTCTTTGATGTCTGAACCTATCACTGAGCATGTCCAAAATGCCAAGGGTCTTGCAGGACCTCAGAATAGCACCACAATGATTCTCACTACGTAGTTACCAAGAGTCACATAGTGAATTTTAGATGGAGATTATCAAATTTATTTTCTGCTCAATAGCTGCCACAAATAAACTTTCTTATCTTTACTCAAGAATTATTATACACTTGAAATTTGTTCCTGATCTGTTTGTTTGTTTTCAAGCAATCTGTTTTAAAGCAACAGACACTGAATAATTGTTTTTCATGACATAGGCAGTCATTCCAAGAATGGGAATCCATTTCCCATTTCCATTTGAAAGTATTCAAATCCCTTTGTTATCAGAGAATGCAGAAGGAGAGGGAAATGGAAGAGAGTGTAGGACATTCTGGGCCTCTCAATTTAAGAAAGACATTGAGACTCTTAAACGTGTCCAGAGAAGGGCAACAAAGCTGGTGAAGGGATTGGAGCACAAGCCCTACAAGGAGAAGGTGAGGGAGCTGGGATTGTTTAGCCTGGAGAAGAGGAGCCCTGAGGAGACCTTATTGCTGTCTACAACTACCTGAAGGGAGGTTGTAGCCAGGAGGGGGTAGGTCTCTTCTCCCAGGCAACCAGCACCAGAACAAGAGGACACAGTCTCAAGCTGCGCCAGGGGAAGTTTAGGCTCAAGGTGAGGAGAAAGTTCTTCACTGAGGGAGTTGTTAGCCATTGGAATGGGCTGCCCGGGAGGTGGTGGAGTCACTGTCCCTGGAGATGTTCCAGATGGGATTGGACGTGGCACTTGGTGCCATGGTTTAGTAGTTATGAGGTCTGTGGTGACAGGTTGGACTTGATCTTTGAGGTCTCTTCCAGCATTATTGATTCTATGATTCAAGCACTTCTTCATGTTTAGGTTCTTCATGGAAGAGAATTCAAAATTAGTTGGGCCCAAACCCAACAGCCAATTATCTTAATTCCAGAGCAAGTCTTTATGCTGACAGTAAAAAGAGGTCTCCCTAATCTAAACAATATTGCTTCTAGAAAATGATGTACTGAAATGACCATGAGTGGGTAAACAGAAACTTTTGGTATTCCATCTCGGAAGAATCATATTTCCTCCTTTCATTCTCCCCCCACTGAATTCACTTCTGTTCAGTGGTGTGGTTTTAACAGGAAGAATTAAAAATAACCTCCACAAAATATTATCTTTTTCAGTTTTTAGACATCTCCTGGTGAGATATATGTTTTCCTGTCTTCTTGGTTTGGGGAAAGATTTTCTCTAGGCTATTTTAAAGAGACTGGAAATGTCATTTTGTTCTCTATTTTAAAAATAAAGTATTGTTCGTCACTATGCTCTGTCTTCAAATTAATCCCTTGGGGGAGCATTCAAAACATTTTGTATACAACTACTATATCAAGCCTCTTGGATAAGAAGGAGAGAAGACTGTCTAGGTATCCAGATACAGAGATACACATTCCATTGTTCATCTCTGTCATAACTGAGATCTACAAACAAAACATCATGTCACTTGTGAAATCAGAAAATTAGAACAGAGTAGAGAACTGCTCAACTGCTGTGTTTAGGATTGTAATGCAGGAATCAGTTATCTAAATTTTAACTGTGTACTTTCTCATTGCAACAAGGAGTCATTCTCTTCACTTTAAACACCCACCAGAGCCAATAGAGAATTTAGAGATAATTGCTCTGCCATTGTAAAGCACAATCGATCTTCTGCCTCCATCGTTATATGTTGCTCAAAACTTTTCTGAACTTGATATTTATTTTTTATTATATTTTCCTTGATTACTAACATGATTTATCTGGTTTCAACAAGTGAGAAATTTTTTTGGCACTCAAATTAATTCTGTATAGCATTATAAAAACACGGTGTAGCTTGTGTCTGCTTTTTTCAATGTGTAACTTAGAGTAGTATATTTTTAAGAGACTACATTGAAGAACTTAGCATACAGTTTCACCAGTGATTACATTTCAGATGAAATATAAAAGCATTTGACTAAATGAAGAAGATTTATTTATTATTGTGACAACTTTAGTGCTGCCTGTATGGGGACTGCCTCCTTCAGAATTCTAACACCTGTTGGTGCTTTCTGGTTAGTAGGTTTTTAGGGGGTTGTTTGTTCTAGTTAGATTCCAAAGTGGGTCTGGCCCTCACAGATCCCCACACACACACTCACAAAAGCAAAAAGCATACAGTGTGTCCCTTTATTGATTCCTAGATGCATCCTGGCCCAAATGTAATTATAGAAGTAAGGGTCCAGGTACTACTTCTTTTCCCTATTGCAGCTGCACTTGATCGGAAGCTGGCAGGTGTGACTGTCACGGGTGTCCCTGTGGGGGCAAGATGTCCCTGCATCACAGCTGCCTGAGATTGTGAGGAGAAGTCTCTGGTTTTATTGTGTGGTGTTCCAGCTCCTGTCCCAGCACATTTGGCCAGAATGTGCGGGGAGGGGTGCCAAGCCCCACCTCCACATATGCAAGAGTAAAGGTTCCTGCTTATACATCTGCTGGGTTTGGAGAGCCACAGGCACCGGTGGGGGTACTAAAGTTCCAGCTGTTCTTTTCCCAATTGTCCTTGCATGCTTTCCTAATCAGCCTTTCCTTCAAGACTCCCTCTGGCCAGTTCTTTATCTTGGAGCAGAGAGTTCTGCCTATGCAGTTGAAAATATTCATGGGTCAACAGCAGACCATGTTCCAATTAACCTGTTCTAAAACATGCCATGTTAACCTGTCCTAATACATTGTCTTAGCAAGCTGGTAAAGTCACCATAAAGACCTATTCCGCAAAGCTCTCACTTCTAATACTTTAACCTGTGAGCTTGTTTTTTTTGATTGGTTAGTTTGTTTTGTTTGGGGGTTTTGTTGTTTGTTTTTATTTTGATTTAGCATTGCTGGGTTTTTTTTATTAAAAAAAAAAAAAATGTGTGTTGAAATTTCCCCCTGACATTAACCTTACCAGACCAGCTCAGTATGGGAGCAAGTGAAAGCTGCATTTACAAGCAAAACTACAATCTACAATAGAATGCAATGAATATGTACAAAATATACAATATTTACATATTTACAGATATTTGCAATTAACAAACAGCACAAGAACTCCCCTGGTCAAAGACCAGGGAAGCTACTAGCTTCTCCCTTTCTGTCCACCCCAACCCCCCTGTACAAAAGAAGGGAGAATGGAGCAGAGGAATGTTAATACTCGTGAGGACGTGAGGAGGAAGTTCTTCACCGTGAGAGTAGTGAAGCCCTGGAATGGGTTGTCCAGGGAGGTGGTTGAGGCCCCATCCCTGGAGGTGTTTAAGCCCAGGCTGGATGAGGCTCTGGCCAGCCTGATCTCGTGTGGGGTGTCCCTGCTCATGGCAGGGGGTTGGAACTAGATGATTCTTGTGGTCTCTTCCAACCTTGACTGATACTGTGATACTAATACTAAAATAATGCAGCCAAGATCAAACAGAAATAAGTTAATATCTCTCCAGAGAGAAGAAGTGAGAAGAGAAGAGAAACTGTTTTGGTGCAACCAATCTTATGGCAGATATCTCTGCAATGGAGTTGTTTAGATTTACCTTTATTTTCCTTTTTACACCCAATAGTGATTTATTTATGTTTTACTACTTTCCTGCTCAAGATCTGTGAAAAATTTTAAAGGCATAGTCTAAAACTACCATAAGAATAAAATCATTAAATTTACAAGCTTCATTTCAGATTTCTTACTAGCAGCCACAAATGGATATAGTAGCCTGAACCCTTTGCAACACCAAAGAAAGTGTCTTTGGAGTCTTCAAAGCCCAGATTTTCTCAGAGGCCCTAAGCTTGCAGCTCTGCCCTACAGAAATGCAAAAGTAAGAAAACAGTTACAATTCAGAAAAAGTTATTTTGGACTGAATGTTAAATAACATCTGGAAAGGCTATTTGCTCAGTGCTTTACCATAATATCACAGTGCAATTCCACAAAAATATTTAGGGCATGCTCCTGCTCAGACTTGGGCCAGCACAAGCTCTGAAGCTGGTCAGAGAACCAGTGCTATGAAGCTCTGATTGTTTCTTGCTCTTGTGTGAATTTGTTTCATATTCATAGAATTACAGAATTGTTTCACTTGGAAAAGATCTTTAAGATTATTGAGTCCAACCATTGAGTTCATAGAATCATAGAATCAGTCAGGGTTGGAAGGGACCACAAGGATCATCTAGTTCCAATCCCCCTGCCATGGGCAGGGACACCCTACACTAGATCACGCTGGCCAGAGCCTCGTCCAGCCTGGTCTTAAACACCTCCAGGGACAGGGCCTCAACCACCTCCCTGGATAACCCATTCCAGGGCTTCACCACTCTCATGGTGAAGAACTTCTTCCTCACATCTAGCCTGAATCTCCCCATTTCCAGCTTCATTCCGTTCCCCCTAGTCCTATCACTACCTGAGATCCTGAGAAGTCCCTCCCCAGCCTTCTTGTAGGCCCCCTTCAGATACTGGAAGGCCACAATGAGGTCACCTTGGAGCCTTCCCTTCTCCAGACTGAACAGCCCCAACTCCTTCAGTCTGTCCTCATAGGAGAGGTGCTCCAGCCCTCTGATCATCCTCGTGGCCCTTCTCTGGACACGCTCCAGCACGTCCACATCCCTCCTGTAATAGGGGCTCCAGAACTGGATGCAGTACTCCAGGTGGGGTCTCACCAGAGCTGAGTAGAGGGGGAGAAGCACCTCCCTTGACCTGCTGGTCACACTTCTCCTGATGCAGCCCAGGATCTGATTTGCTTTCCGGGCTGCAAGCGCACATTGAGAGCTCATGTTGAGCTTCTCGTCCACCAGCACCCCCAAGTCTCTCTCCTCAGGGCTGCTCTCCAGCCAGTCACTGCCCAGCCTGTATTTGTGCCTGGGATTGCCTCGACCCAGATGCAGGACCCTGCACTTGATCTTGTTGAAGCTCATGAGGTTGGCTTGTGCCCACCTCTCCAGCCTGTCCAGGTCCCTCTGGATGGCATCCCTTCCCTCCAGCGTGTCTGCTGCACCACACAGCTTGGTGTCATCAGCAAACTTGCTGAGGGTGCACTCGATGCCACTGTCCATGTCATCCACAAAGATGTTGAACAAGACAGGTCCCAGGACTGATCCCTGAGGGACTCCGCTTGTCACTGACCTCCACTGGGACATGGACCCATTGACAGCCACTCTTTGAGTGCGGCCATCAAGCCAGTTCTTTATCCATCTAGTGGTCCATCCATCAAACCCATGTGTTGCCAGCTTGGAGACCAGGAGGTGGTGCGGGACAGTGTCGAAGGCTTTGCTCAAGTCCAGGTAAACAACATCAGTTGCTCGCCCCTCATCTATTAATGCTGTCACCTGATCATAGAAGGCCACCAGGTTTGTCAGGCAGGATTTGCCCTTGGCAAAGCCATGATGACTACTCCCAATCACCTCTTCACTGTTCTTCTGAGTCATTAGTGCCTCCAGGAGGATCTGCTCCATGATCTTTCCGGGCACAGAGGTGAGACTGCCTGGCCTGTAGTTCCCCGGTTCCTTCTTCTTGCCCTTTTTGAAAATGGGAGTAATGTTTCCCCTTTTCCAGTCTGTGGGGACTTCCCCAGTCTGCCATGACTTCTGGAATATAATAGAGAGGGGCTTGGCAACCTCATCTGCCAGTTCTCTCAGCACCCGTGGGTGTATCCCGTTGGGTTCCATGGACTTGAACACTTTCAGGTTCTTCAGGTGATCACGAACCTGAGCTTCACTTATGATGGGCAGTTCTTCCTCCCCGTCCCTGGCATCGTCTGCCATGACACCAGGAGTGTGGCTGGAGGCCCTTGCAGTGAAGACTGAGGTAAAGAAGTGATTGAGTACCTCAGCCTTTTCCACATCACTTGTGATTAATTCACCACTTTCCTTTCTGAGGGGGCCCACACCTTCCCTAGTCTTCTTCTTGCCATTAACATACCTATAGAAATTCTTAGTGTTCCCTTTAACCCCCTGGCTAGATTCAGTTCAAACTCTGCTTTGGCTTTCCTAACCAGGCCTCTTGCTGCTCGGGCAGCTTCCTTATATACCCCCTGTTCTATCTGTCCTTCCCTCCACTTCCTGTAGAGTTTCTTTTTAAGTGATAGTGTGTCCAGCAGCTCCTTGTTCATCCAGGCAGGCCTCCTAGCATTCCTTCCTGCTTTTCTCCTTGTAGGTATACATAGCTCCTGGACACAGAGGAGTTCCACAGCCCAGTTCACTGCTAAATCATATCACTTAGCATCATATCACCAAATAACACAATCATTCTTCTTGGAAGAGACTTTCAAGATTCAGTTGAACCATTAACCCAACATTGCAAAATCCACCACTAAACCCTCTTTCAAATGCCTCCAGGGATAGCCATACAACTGCTTCCTGGGAGCTTAGTCCAGTGCTCAACACCCCTATAATGAAAAAAACCCCAAAACAATATTAAGCACAAGCTTCTGCTGGCACAACTTAAAGACGTTTCTGCTTCTCCTGTCACTTGTTATTTCAGAGAAGACACTGACTCCCGCCTCACTAAATGCTCTTGCAGGTACTTGTAGAAAGATAAGCCTCTCAGCCTCCTTTTCTGCAGACAAAACAACCTTTGTTCAACTTTGGGTTCATGAACTGGATGAAAACAGCATTTTTTCCAAACATAGAGAAAAGAAAACAATCTAATGTAAGACTGAGACCTGCAGAAAAAGCTCAAACTGACAGACAAAGTTCAAACTGAATATAAAAGGAGATTCTGATGCATGCAGCTTTTCCATGACTCTCTCCTCACCTGTCTAGATTTCAGCAGCTATGTGTTTCAACGGTATTAGAGTTGCAGACCCCAGATTGTGCCACATTTCCCTTCAATGCAAGTTCCTTTGAGGGAAGTAGGGAAAAAGGGAGAAATAGAATAATAGAATTGCTTTGGTTGGAAAAGACCTCTAAGGTCATTGAGTCCAACAATCAACCTAACAACCATGTCCATTAAAACATGTTTCAAAGTGTGAAGTCCATGCATTTTTTGAACACCTCCAGAAACAGTGACTCCACCACCTCCCTGGACAGCCTGTTTCAATGCCTGGCCACTCTTTCCATAAAGAATTTTTCCCTAATAACCAGTCCAAACTTCCCCTAGTGCAATTTGAGGCCATTTCCTTGTGTTCTGTCACTTGATATTAGGGAGAAGAGACCAACACTCACCTCACTAAAACCTGCTTTCAGGTAGAGAGGCAATGAGGTCTCATCTCAGCCTCCTCTTCTTCAGATTAAACAATCCCAGTTCCTTCAGCCGCTTCTTGTAGTACTCATGCTCTAGACCCCATATGAGTGTTATTGCCCTTCTCTGTATACACTCCAGCAACATAATATCCTTATTGTAGTGAGGTGCCAGAAACTCAACACCATATTCAAGGTGCAACCTTACCAGGGCTAAGTACAAGGGGACAATTATTTCCCCACTCTTGCTGGCCATGCTATTTCTGATGCAGGCCAGAATAGTCTTGGCCTTGTTGACCACCTAGAATCTACATGCATTTTAAATACCTCCAGTGATGGTCACACAATCACTTCCCCACATAGGTATTTCCAATGTTTGACCACTCTTTTGGTGAGGAATTTTTTTACTAATATCAAAAGTAACCCCCCCTGGCACAACCTAAAGCCATTTTCTCTTGTCCTATCGCTTGTTACTTGGGAGAAGAGTCTGAGTCCTCATACAACCTCCTTTGAGGGGACATGGGGACATGGTTTAGTGGTCATGGTGGTGTTGGGTTGATGGTTGGACTCGATGATCTTAGAAGTCTTTTCCAAGCTAAACAGTTCTCTGATTCTTCCCAGAGAGAGTTGTTAGCCATTGGAATGTGCTGCCCAGGGAGGTGGTGGAGTCACCATCCCTGGAGGGGTTCAAGAGGGTATTGGATGTGGCAGTTGGTGCCATGGTTTAGTAGTCATGAGGTGTTGGGTGACAGGTTGGACTTGATGATCTTTGAGGTCTTTTCCAGCCTTTATGATTCTATGATTCTATGATTCTATGAATTGTAGAAAGAGGCAAGACTAGACCCTTCACCACCTTCAATCATAATATATTTGATACATGGCACCAAATTGGTCTTACAGGGACTTAAAAATGTAGATCTTAAAAAAAATTATGTTCCAGTTAAGGTTGCTTAGGCCATTTATCAGTTTTTATACTACACAGTCTCTGTAGGTATTGAGTTTCTTTCTTTTTTTTTTTTTTTTTTTTTTTTACATGGCTTCTTTCAGTAAAGTTTCCTGAACCACAAATTATCTGCTTCAGTGAAAACTTCTTTAAAGGTGGAAATAGTTAAATGCTCTCTCTTACTTATACTCCTTCTCTTACTTATGCTCCTTGTCAGACATTTCTTGGTTCATCTTTAACAACTAAAGAATATACATGTTGTGCTGGGTTACACCCATCCTGGAGGGGAGGCTTGCGACAGCCCTGCTTTCCCCAGGTGGATGTGGTTTCTCCCTCCTGGGAGGAGGCTTCCCCCAGGTCTAAGTTAGTCTGTTCTGCTCCCCCTTCCTGTCCAGAAAGACTATAAAGGGGAGGGCATGGCAGCCATCTTTTTTATTTGCTCCTGCCTCACCTGTTTGAAAGGACCCACAGATGCTGCTAGCCTCCTGGTTCTGCCACGTGGCTGGGCCTGATCTCCCTGCTGCATCCACACTTCTCTAAAGGACTGAAATCCACATGCATCAAGGGAGATACAAGGCCATCCAAATTTGGTTTTTTATACTTTCCTATTTATCCTTATTCCTTACCCTTGTAAATCCTCCCTGTTATTGCTATATATATAGATATTGTTAAAAAATTTACTCCTCCTACTTCCAAACTGACTCCAGATCATTTTTGGGTAGATTTACCTCCAGTCTCTTCAGGAGCAGG
Organism: Picus viridis; assembly: GCA_033816785.1. Lineage (NCBI taxonomy): Eukaryota > Metazoa > Chordata > Aves > Piciformes > Picidae > Picus > Picus viridis. Next base: position 40,262,732 of record CM066578.1, on the reverse strand, counting down.
AGGAGGAGTTTTCAGTTTCTTGCTACCATCTGAGCTCTTAAACTCCAGTTAAGGCTCAAACCACCACACATGTATATAATGAAAAGTTCAGCGATTAGAATGTGTCTAGGGCTACACAGGACATGGCTTGAGACACATTCTCTTCTCTTCCTAGTGGGCACAGGAAGTTCCACTTCCTTACTTTTTAACTTTCTGTGATTTTCTTCATTTCCAAATAAAATACATTTACAAGTGTGGTGGTCCATGTACCATATTGGTTCAGACTGTTTTACTTTTTTGAATATTCATTAGGTAGAAAGCAGCACACAACAATTTGGCAGAGCATTCGTATAGAATGGGTGAGATCTGGCTGTCTATTACGGTTTCTTGTCATACAGTGTTATTTTGCTGCACCTAGTTAAGCAACAATTTAGCTATTTTCTTTTCATGTAAGAATTAAATGATGCACTTTAAGAAATCAAACAAATAAATATTTTATCAATTCATCAAAACAATGGGGACTCCCAACTGAATTTTTCAGTTAGCCTGAAACATTCTCTACTTTCCCACTGCTTTCTTTGTTGGTTATAAGCATCTTTTTATATATCTTTTTCCAAGCAATATGAGAAATTATTAACAGCAATCATGTTTAATCCCTCTTACAAAATATGCAACATAGTAGCAGACTGATAATGGCAACAATTGTGTAATTAAATATAATGATGTGCACTGGTATGCGTGCCTGTAGTTATGTATTTTTGTATGTATAGTAAGTAAATAAAAAATAAATAATGAAAATTAATCAAAAAGGAAATTGCTGTCAAATGAAACTCATCTGTTTTGGAAAATTTCCATAAAGTATGATCCTCTTGCACTAATCAACCAACAACTCAATAACTAATTGTACAAAAGCTCAATGGTTTTCGTTTAATTCCCCGTGCCAAACTGCAGAACTTCCACAACGGTGATCTAAGATCCAATAAAAGAATAAAACAAATAGCAGTTGATATGCACAGTGCTATACTATAATAATCCAATTATTTCCCATAGTGCGGAAATGGCATGCAATTTCCACACCTATGACTCCAGAGAGATGTTATTTGCACAGTTTGGATCTGAATGACTAGTTAAATTTTGCTACGGTGCCTTGGGTCAGATTTATGTTAAATTTCTCTCTTTATAAAGTCCGTGGTCACATATTATTTTCTGGTGTGCTGGTTACATACACTGCTCTCTTGCTTGGCAGGAAATCTGTCTTGATGATCAACTTCTGCATCCTTGTGTTTAGTAGCCATGCCATAAAGGCAACACCTGCAGTGAGGAGTGCCAGCTCCACAGTGGGGGGAATGAGAAAGGTGGGGACTATGTTTTCCTCATGGCATTTCATCTGTCTTTCATGAAACAGCTCTGCTAGTAGCCTTAGGTAAAAAATCCTTCAATTGCACAGTAAGAAGACCAGTGGCTAGTGTCTGAGAGGTGGCGACTTTATAATATCTTTGCCATCAAATGACAATACAGAACAATGCAATACAGATGAAATAAATTTGATATATATCAGAAATCACAGTCCTATTTTAAAAAACATACTGTTAAAATGAAAAAAATGGCAGTCTTGTCTGTTGCTTAGGGCCATACAAGCACTGACAAATTGATTTTGGTATAAAAGAATTCTAGGGCCTTGTAGAATTCAGATTGATTTTTTTCCTTTTTTTTTTTTTTTTTTTTTTTCCTTTTTATTGAATTTAACATTAGTTGACTGCATTTTACATGTTTTACATTTGCATTTACAACTATGTCAAACTTCCTGTCTAAATCCAAAATGTTATTGACTTCAGCTGTGTAATGTAGAGTCATAAACATCCTATTTCTGTGTTTTCCTGCGAATCATTCTCCTGAGTCTGTGAACAAAAAATATAGGTTGTATGTGGAAAATAAAGAAATAAATTCTATAGGAGCCTTTACTCTTTGTCTTTGCTTATTTTGTTGGGTTTGGTTTTAATGATCATTATTACTTGACTAAAATTTTAATTTAAATACACAATTCAAGAATTGGTGAACCTGTTTGTTTGCCTTTGGCAAATGTGAAACTTCCAGCTGCCTACAGTGAATGAGGCTATGAGGCATATCCTTTAAAAGGAGTCGTCTTTGAGCTGGTGACAAAGTGCAACACCCACTGGAATTCTGGATCTCTTTGTAACACACATTGTTGTGTGATCAGCTGTAGCCCAATAATGTGCCATATGGGCTTATGCACCGTCACTGAACTGAGATTTTAAGAAACTCAGTTTTGCTTCCTTCTAGAAACAGTTTTGTAAATAACAACTAAATAAACAAGGCTCCCAAGAGAAAACCCAAGTTTCTTAACATGTATGATATTCACTGTGGTTCATAACTGATTTTCTTGTGAATCTAAATTGACTGGAAACAGAATGTTTATGCCAGGATGAAAAAATAAATAATTAATTGTCTCACTTTTGTGTTCCATATTATTGGGATAAATTGCTACAAAGGTTCATTGAAATGATCTCACATAACCTATTATATTAGGGAACAGAAAGTGGTCTACTGCAGCAAAGAGTCTGACTTCAGAGGTTTCAGAAGTACAAAGGAACAAAAAATTCTCAGTAGAATGTGCCCTTTTCCATATTCTCAGGGCAGCACTCACCACCCATCTGCTCATTCTCTTTCCGTCCACTTTCCTGCTTCCTAAACTTACCTATAACCAGATCTGCAAATACATTTATTACAGCTTTACAAGGGATATTCTTGCCTGCATCACATAATTTTGTCTTCACCCAGGACTGCTTCTCCACTGACCCACCTCTGGACTGTTTAATAATTAAAATGCTCACTCTGCTCCAGTGAGTCATTTATGGATTATTTTCAGACAAAGAACAAAAGTCACAAGTAATAACATTAAAAATCAAGAGCCAAACAGTCTTTTGAGTGCACACTATACATTTCTTTTCTGCAAAAGACCAGACAATGTTTCACTGAAGAGACAACAGGGACACTTCAGCATTTGTTACTTGGAAACTATAAGACTTTTCCTATCTGTGACTCCTAGGCTGGAGATACAACTATTATCTGAAGGGTGTTTGTGTTTGGGTTTGTGGTAGTTTTTGGTTGTTTTTTTTTCTCACTATTCCTAAAACTTTCCATCTGTCATCATTTGCTTTCTGATAGTATGCTTCTATATCAAGTCATTTGAAAACATGCCTTGAGGTATCACAGAATCACAGAATGTAAGGGGCTGGAAAGAACCTCAAGAGATCATCTAGTCCAACCCCCCTGCCAGAGCAGAATCACCTAGACCAGGTCACACAGGAAGGCATACAGGCAGGTCTTAAATATCTCCAGAGAGGGAGACTCCACAACCCCCCTGGGCAGCTTGTTCCAGTGTTCTGTCACCCTCACTGTGAATTTTTTTTCCCCTCAGTTTCCATGGAACTATGCCCCTTGTCCTGTCATTGGGTACCACAGAGCAGAGCCTGACTCCATACTCTTGGCACTCACCCTTTATATATTTCTAAACATGAAAGAGGTCACCCCTTAGTCTCCTTTTCTCCAAGCTCAAGAGCCCCAGCTCCATCAGACTCTCCTCATAAGGAAGATGTTCCACTCCCTTAATCATTTTTGTGGCTCTGTGCTGGAGTCTTTCAAGCAGTTTCCTGTCCGTCTTGAACTGAGGGGCACAGAACTGGACACAATATTCCAGATGTGGCCTCACCAGGGCAGAGTAGAGGGAAAGGAGAACCTCTCTCAACCTACTGACCACACCCCTTCTAATACACCCCAGAATGGCATTGGCCTTCATGGCCACAAGAACACACATTACTGGTTCATGGTCAACCTTCCATCCACTAGAACCCTCATGTGCTTTTCTCGTTCACTGCTTCCCAGCCTGTACTGATCCATGGGGTTGTTCTTTCCCAGGTGCAAGACTCTCCACTTGCCCTTATTGAATTTCATTGAATTTCCCCCTGCCCAGCTCTCCAGCCTAAGTCTCACTGAAAGGCAACACAACCTTCTGGTGTGTCAGCCACTCTGCCCAGTTTTGTGTCATCAGCAAACTTGCTGACAGTGCACTCTGTACCTTCATTCACGTCATCAATGAATTTTTTCAGTCTGTTTTATATAAATGCTTAAACTGTTGTCTAGGTTTTCCTAGTGCTTTCATCTATTAAAAAAAAATAATCATAACATGACAAATGAAGCAGTAGAATTTAAAATAATCCATCAACAGTGAGTCATGCTATTTAAAAATTCAAGTCTCCCCTCCCCCTTGGTAACCTAATTTCAAATACATGTGGGAAAATGGCATGTGCAGTGTGCCCTCGATGCCTATAGATTTGGCCTAATTTGGTACAGATGGGGATTGATTCTAAAAGCCCTCACAGAAAGTGAGTGCCAAGGGTCCCCTCTCATTTTTACTGAATCTCATTTCAACTGTATCACTACAGCAAATGATGAGAGGTGTTTTTTAGCAGATAGGGGTTGATCCTTTTGGACATTTTTGTCTTAATCATCAGATTACATAATTTTCTTTCTGTTATTTCCCACCCAGAAAAGCAAACGCCTATCAATGGAAAAATGACTGATTGTGATTGTGCCTAATTTGAGTATATTATCACTAAGACAACTCCACCATACTATGCTATTTTTAAGGCAAGAGTGAAGGCAAGAGTTGAAGACGCTTGAGCTACAAGACAATGTATGTAGCAAGACTACATGTTCTAGAATGAAGATGACATGTCGCACAAACGTGTACCACTAAGTAATGTTCAAGCTTGTACTCCAGTATAGAAAACATTATATTGTGTCTGCATATGATTCCTCCCAAGACAGCAAAATGAAAAATAACCCAACCAAATAAAAAAAACCAAACAAACCACCATCCCAAAACATTGAAAATATTTTACAGTTTTATCACCACACATGGTGATAAGGTTAGGGTAAACTGACTAGGTGACAAGGTTAAAGTGGGCAATTTGCTTTCAAATTTAATGGCTGCGTCTCCAACCAGTGCTCTACTGATCAATGTGGATGTATCAGTTTGGGTCAGTACGATTACAGCTTTTCATTTTAGGTTATTGTTAGGTGTAGATGAATCAGATACCTCTGCGTCATGATTAATTGAGCCTGAGCAGTGTAAATATACATTCATACAGTTTATTAAACTGAAATAATGATTTACCAAGGTAGGCAGAGAGGAAGAATATAATAATTTGAGGAGTCTCTCACTGCAGAGAAAGAATCCTTAATGATCCACAAACTGCTTTTAAGAAATCCGTTAAAGATGAAGTAAAGCAAGTTCATAAAGACTGATTCAATGGGATTTAGATGGCAATTTTTTGGCAGTGAGGGTGGGAAGGGTTACAGGAGGGAGCCACTATGAGAAGAAGCTGGGGCTTTCCTGTGTTGGACATAGTTTAGGAAGGATGTTGACTTGCTGGAACGTGTCCAGAGAAGGGCAATGAAGTTGGTGAGGGGTTTGGAACAAGGTGGTGGAGTCACCTTCATTGGAGGTGTTCAGGAGGAGACTTGATGGGGGGCTTGGTGCCATGGTTTAGTTGTTTAGGTGGGTTGGATTGGTTGATGGGTTGGACACAATGATCTTGAAGGTCTCTTTTCAACCTGGTGTATTGTATTGTATTATTGTATTGTATAGCTGGCTCTGCAACGAACCCACTACTAGCCACAGCTAATCCCATCCGCCAAGTGTATGATGCCACTGTGAAAACATATTTGTGACAGGGTGGAAAATACCAGATAGGCAGAGGAGTGGGGCAGAAAACTGCCAACAGCAACAGAAAAATATTGAATGAGAAACAGCAGAGGAAACACTAAGGTCAGAAAATGAGGAAAAGGAGGTGTTCCAAGGTGCAGCAAATATTTCTGGCAGCATGTAGAGGATGGAGCAGAGGAAAAGTGTGAGAAGGAAGATATAGCAGAGAGGAAGTGCTGTGTACAGACCTTAACTCCATTTCTGCTTCCAATGATATGGATCTATTTTTAATTGGCAGTACACTAAATTTCCTCAAGTCCATTTTGCATGCAATGGTAATTGATAAGCAATCTCTTGACTCTGTCCAGCAACTTTCTCATGCTTTTATCTCTCCCTGTCCTGCTGAAGAGGAGGAGTCAGTGGGTATGTATTTCTCTGTTAACAAATGCTAATAGACCATGCACACATATATACATATACATATGTATAAACCCCTCAATTGCAAAACCTCTAAAGGTTCACTTTGGAAACAATTTATGGATCTTAAAATTGAAATAGGCCCTTCCATGTAATTTAAGTAGTTATGAGAAATATTTCAAGCTTATGAGGAGGGGCTGAGGGAGCTGGGGTTGTTTAGCCTGGAGAACAGGAGGCTCAGGGAGACCTTATTGCTGTCTACAACTACCTGAAAAGAGTTTGTAGCCAGGTAGGTTGGTCTCTCCTCCCAGGCAACCAGCAACAGAACAAGAGGACACAAGTCTCAAGCTGCACCAGGGGATGTTTAGGCTTGAGGTGAGGAGAAAGTTCTTCACAGAAAGAGTAATTGGCCAATGGAACGTGCTGCCCAGGGAGGTAGTGTAGTCACTGTTCTGGGAGGTGCTCAAAAAAGGATTGGATGTGGCACTTGAAGCCATGAGGTGCTAGGTAATAGGTTGGACTTGATGATCTCTGAGGTCTTTTCTGACCTTATTGGTTCTATGATTCTTATTCTGTCAAAACAGCCATCTTTGGTCCCTAGAAAATGTTAGGGCTCTACAGGCCTTGGTTGCTGTGTCTAGCCTAGTGAATTTTCTGTCAGAAGAAATTTGTCACTCACCTCTCTTTTTAAGTCTACCAAAGGTGACTCTTATCACAACATTAATTGGTATCTTACTTTGGACTATTAGTTAGTGTTTGGTGAATTCATTTTCATATGCATACATATATACACATAAGAATATGTGTGTGTGCATGCAGACACATATAAATATACAAATTAGTTATTATAAATCACCTATACAATGTTCACAGCAGCAACTCTGGTAAGTAAAAGTGAAGAGAAACACTCACTAGGATATCCAAAATTTCTCTAACAAGCTGGGACTGAGAAAATAGCTTGTTATTCATCAAAGGGGTATTTTTCTCTTCTGACTGAGAACTAGTCGTGTGTCTCAGGGTTATACTGAAGACCATTACTGCTAGAGCCACAGCTTCTTTTAGCTGATAGTGAAATACTAACAGAAAAATAAATCCAATCTTATGTGACATAGAACATAAGCATCATTGAAAGTCATTGAGCTACATCTTTGTTTTATACTGCTGGGCCATGTCTCTGTATTGCAATCTGCTTTTCTTTAGGCATGTAAAAGTTTGTCCACCAGAAATACCAATGTGATTAGATGTTTCTGAAAATACTGCTAGACATAGGAAATGACATCTTGTGTAGCTGTTGTCACAATGTCTGTGTGTTCTGACAATTTCCATAAAACTGGAAAAGTTGGTGATTGAGAATCTCAGCATGAGCAACCAGTGTACAGAAAGCAACCCAGAAATCCAACTGTATCATAGAATAATAGAATCATAGAATGGTCCAGGCTGGAAGGGACCTCCAAAAGTCATCTAGTCCAACCTTCCCACAGTCAGCAGGGTCATCCTCAACTAAACCAGGCTGCCAATCTGTCATTGATCCTGGGTTGCACAAAAAGAAGTGTACTCAGAAGGTTGAGAGAGGTGATTCTCCCCATCTGCACCACTCTTCTAAGACCCCACATGGAGTACTGTGTCCTGTTCTGGAGCCCCTATTACATAAAAGATATGAGTGTGCTGGAACACTTCCAGAGAAGGGCCACAAGGATGAGCAGAGGGCTGGAGCACCTCTCCTGTGAGGACAGGATGAGAGAGTTAAGTTGTTCAGTTTGGAGAGGATTCTGAGAAGACCTTGTTATGGCCTTCCAATATCTGAAGGGGACCTACAAGAAAGGTGGTGAGGGACTTTTTAGGCTATTGGGTAGTGATAGGACTAGGGGGAATGGATCCAAGCTAGAGGAGGGGAGATTTAGATTAGATCTTAGGAAGAAGTTCTTCACCACAAGGGTGGTCAACATGTTGCCCAGGGATGTGGTGGAAGCCTCATCCCTGGATATTTTGAAGGCCAGGCTGGATGTGGCTGTGAGCAACCTGATCTAGTGGGAAGTGTCCCTGCCCTTGGCAGGGGGTTTGGAGCTAAATGATCCTTGAGGTCCCTTCCAACCCTGACAAGTCTGTGATATTCATGTGGTAATCCATCAAGAAATTTTATTCCTATATGTTTTCTAGCCTAAACAATTTTTGCTGTATGATGCACTAGAAGTGCCTTTCCACCAGCTCAGAGAAAGGAGTCTAGATATAAAAGCACTGTATTGTACTGTATTGGGTTTATAGATGTACACTGCAGGTTCCTAAGGATTAGATTACGTTAATTTTATTTGTAGTCTGTTGATGGAAGAACATCTAGGATCATACATTGTACAAAGCCAGGCTGGATGCAACTTTGGCTGACTTGATCTACTGGAAGATGTCTCTACCCATAGAAGGAGGGTTGGAACTAGATGACCTACATCTGGATGAAGAACATCTAGGATCATACATTCTACAAAGCCAGGCTGGATGCAACTTTGGCTAACTTGATCTACTGGAAGATGTCTCTACCCATGGAAGGAGGGTTGGAACTAGATGACCTACATGTGGATGAGGGCATGGAGTCCTCTATGTATGTTTGCCAGCAATGCCAGCAAGTTAGAATGAAGAGAAAATACATGAGATGGTAGCGATGCTATTCAGAGAGGCCTTTGAGAGTTTGGAGAAATAGGCAGATAGGAGCCTCAGGAATACTGCAATGCTGTGAAATGCAGTAATATAATCTGGGTATAAAAAAACCTTTTAAAAGTTTCACAGAAATGGAACTGAGGTCTCAGGCAGACAACAAGCTGATCATCAGGCAATGCTCTGCAGAAATTAAGACCAGCTGAATACTGACCTGTATTAGCAAGAGTATAGACAGTATTAGCAGGTTCAAGGAAGCATTTTTTCTCTGCCTTGCAGACATGATACAATACACAGTGCACTGTGTGCAGTTTATCTTCTAAGTGCAAGAATTATACTGAGATACTGGAGTGATTCCAATGGGCCACCAATATGATGTAGACATACTGGAGCACGTGACACACTGAGCATCAGAGAGAACTGGGTTTATTCAGGCCAAAGAAGAAAGACTGAAGAGAGACACATTTTATATTTCCATTTCATAGGAGGATATAGATAAGACACAGCATTGTAATGGACAATGACAGGATAAGAGAAATTGGAGAGAAATTGGCACAGAATTATTGTGATCAGACTTGGCAAAACTTCTTTTGCTATCAAAGTAGTTAGTCTCTTTGTACTGTGTCCAGTTCTAGGCCCCTCCAGTTTAGGAAAGATGTTGAGTAGCTGGAACGTGTCCAGAGAAGGGCAACAAAGCTGGTGAGATGTCTCGAGCACAAGCCCTATGAGGAGAGGCTGAGGAAGCTGGGGTTGCTTAGCCTGGAGAAGAGGAGGCTCAGAGGAGACCTCATTGCTCTCTACAACTACCTGAAAGGTGGTTGTATCTAGGAAGAGGTTGGTCTCTTCTCTCTAGCAACCAGCACCAGAACAAGGGGACACAGTCTCAAGCTGCACGAGGGGAGGTTAGGAAGTAGTTCTTCATAGAAAGAGTTATTGGCCATTGGAATGGACTGCCCAGGGAGGTGGTGGAGTCACCCTCACCAGAGGTGTGTAGGAAGAGTCTGGATGGGGCACTTGGTGCCGTGATTTAGTTGATTAGATAGAGCTGATGATAGGTTGGACTCGATGATCTCAAAGGTCTTTTCCAGTCTGGTTAATTCTATTCTGTTCTGTTCTATTCTAAATCAGATTGCCCAGGGAGGCTGTGGAATTTCCACCCTTGAAGATTTTCAAACTCTATTAGATGCTGTCCTAGCAACACATAGTAGTTTACCCTGGTTGAGTTGAGAAGTGGACTAGATGACCACTTTTCAAATCAAGCCTAAATTAGCTTATGATTTTTTCAGTGTCTGTGTATCCACTTGAATTCTTAGAAAGCATCCATAAATCATCGATAAATTTTGCAAAAAATAGATAAACATCTATTGAAATAGAATATTGAACACAGGATATAGTTGAAAGGACTCTCAGTCTCTGTATTCTAGACCATAATTTATACAGGCAGTAGCTGTACTAGTTTATAGAAGCAAGCTGTGAACTCTTTAACCATTTACACCAAGCCTCCGGTGTATACACAGAAAGTTGTTGGTTGTTGGGTTTTCAGAAGACTCTGTGTCTAACAACACTTTTCAAAGCATATCTAGATCCTCTGTTAATGCTATAAATATAGGTGACTACTTACTAATTTTGGAAAAGCTAATTTTAGTTTCAATGTGGATTCAGTTTTCCAGTTATATCTTGTTGGTATGAATAGCATCCACTGTCCAAGCTGGCAAGTAATTGAGGCTCTGGGAGTTTGACTGCTCTTGTACTAATTAAAATCTAATCATCATCTGAGAACAAACACCTACTGAGACTTTTAAACTATAACTCCTAAAGGATCTACTCAGAGTTTGCATGCACATGCATTCTTTGTTAAGTGTGAAAGCTACTTAAGATGCTGAACACATTACAGCTATAATACTATATATTTGCTCAGGCTTAGACACAAGAATGATCTTGCTTTCAGCTTTATGATTAAAACTCTACAACATTTTACTTTTCTCCTTGGATTGAAGAATAACCTTTCCTTGCATCTCCACACTGAATTCTGCATGGCCACAACTAAGGCAGTGGTAAAAATGTTTTGATAATCAGCTATAGCATCAGTTATGAATAATAAAATAAAATGGTTATAATGCCAACCCAAGATCCTGTGTTTTGCAAGAACATCATCTAGGAAATTAATGCTGATGTGTTCACATATATGTGGAATGTGCAGCACAAGCTTGATATGTACATGCAAGTAAAGTTACTACATTTTACCTAGAAACTGAAAGTATGCTTTAAGAAAAGTGCTTTTGGATAGACTTAGAATATAAACACTCACTCTAAAAATGAACCACCTGGAACATGCCATGAATTCTGTCCATGAACACTTGTTTAGAACCTTGAGCTCTTCTAGGCCATTAAAAATAAATCAAAGCCTACCTTGAAATATTCAAGGAAGTGTAGCAATCCTGGTGCAGATAAATAAAAGTATTATTGCATGTTTTATTTCATCAGTAGCTTTTAAGAACAATCAGACAGTGACAAGGAATTTCTTTTGTAAAAATCAATTTCATGTGAGGAAACATCAAGAGAGTCCCAACAATGGACATTTCTGACTTCAAGGATGATGATAAAAATGATTGTGGGTCTTTGAATTGAGAACTTTCAAGGACTACTACTCAGTGTAGTCCTGGAGAGTCATCTTGAAAACCACTCACTAAACTGATATTCAAGCTTCATTTGATATCCTTCACCTGTACATTACTTGCACATGTCAACAGTCATTGAGAATAGCAATTATAATCATGGGAGGGGTGATAATTTTAGAAAGTAAGTTCCCTGTTGCCCTCTCCCAGTAATTTTCTGGTATTGAAAGTATGTAAAAAACACTAAAAGTTAAAGATTATAACAGATTCTGCCCCTTCAGTGACATTCTCATGAAGTGGATAGGAAGAGGCAAAATTCATCACGCAGGAAGATGCAGAAGCCCCATCCCTGGAGGTTTTTAAGGCCAGGCTGGATGTGGCACTGAGCAACCTGATCTAGCGTGAGGGGTCCCGGCCCATGGCAGGAGGATTGGAACTAGATGATCCTTGAGGTTCCTTCCAACCCTAACAATTTTATGATTCTATGAGTAAAAGAAAAATTTTAACATTTCTAAGATACTACATATGAATGCAGGGATATTTATTTCAGTCTTTTAAAAATTAGATGCCATAATTCTGATCCAGATTTCTTTTGATTAGGTCCTTGAGTAACACTAGAAGATAAACCAATCTAGTTTTAACTGGAATATAAAAGCAGGTCAAAGTAAAGAAACCGATTTCTATTAAACAGATGAAAAAAACCATGAGAGTACCATAGCGAACACAATTAATTTGGGGGTGAGTTTCTATACTGAGTTTTGACACTCTTGTTTAAATTATTCAACATGAAAGTGGGCAACACAGAACGTGAATTTTGCCCTGTTTTGATCAGGAAGGGAGGAGGACTCAGGCTGTTTATCAGAGGCAGAAGTAAAAGTTGTGAGTATCTTTGGCCCCCTTGGGAGAGCCTTCTATCTTAGTAAAAAACAATTGCTAGACAGTCCAAATTTAGGTCAGCTAATCAGTTCCCTCAGGGTGTATTTACCAGCTGAAGAATTTATTGGTACAAGAACACACATTTAGCTCATAAAATGCAGAATAGGAAAGGTCACTGGAATTGTTGTGCCATGGAAGGAAACACTCAAGTGCAACCTCAGAGAGCTTCAGCCAGAACAATGTAAGCAATTGCAAGGACAAAAAATGAGATTATGATAAATCTCATGAAAAAAATAACTTATGATGGGATGTCATAAGGGGATTTTGAAGATACACAAAACTACCTAAGTTTATTAGGAAACATTTAGAGAGGATCACAGATGGAAAAGAGTCAGATAGAGGGGGATTATGCAGGAATAAGTGTGGGAAAATGAGAAGGGAGGATGAAATATGCCAGTCGTGTAAATGGTGACTCAGTACAATTCTCTGGTCAAGATCTGAATCCAGTTGTTGCAATCCATCCCATCCTCTTTTAAACTCTATTTTCTGTATGACTACCTGTATTTGTCAAGGAACTTTATGATGGACTATCTGGTGATTTGGAAAATAAGGTGACTATACCTAGGAGGGCTTGAGGTCAGAGCTGAAGCCTGGATAACAGAGGGCCAGGACATGGATTGTGGATGAATTTTCATGTCTGGTATAGAGTCTGAGGGACTGACATCTGTGAATCATGAGACTGAGGGTGCATGTACATTCTCACTGGTGAACTGGTGAAGCCTGATCAATCAGACAAGAGGAATAAAATACGCTCGTCTGTGTTGTTCACATTTATGAGGGTTGTTAGTGCTAATGTGGCTGTCAGTAAAGGCCTTGCTCTCTTATTCTGTTGATCTGTGTGGCCTGACCTGCCTCTATTATGCACGCATATATTTGCATCTTTTGAATGTGCAGCCCCACTATTGAGCTGGAAATCGGGGACGGCAGCAGTCACATCCAGAAGAAGTCCCCTGAGTTCATCTTCCTTTCACAGCTGAGATTTTTTATGTTACAGTTGTTCAGCTGTACTCAGAACTGACAGGCTCTTTTTTCTTGCCACCTGCACCTCTGTACCTGACATCGCTCAATACTGAAACAGGTCTGTGAGCATTTCTACTGGGTTTTGCGGCAATGCCTTTCAAATTTCCTGGTGCTTTAAGCATTTCTTTTTTAAATCTTCCTTCAAAGTGCATGGCATGTCTCTGAAGCTCTGGAATCATTCAAATCTGAAGCACTCTGGGGTTTCTGAGTCACAGTCTGTAATTTGAAGCATTTGAAGCACCTGGGAAGATCTCAGATGTACTTATTAATTATCTTCTTATAGCACCAAAGATATATGTAAAGATGTGCAGCCAAAATTAAAGGAATGATCTTTTTTTCTCTCCCAGAAACGTTAAATCCAGATGACTGATCATATAAAATGCCAATAAGTGACAGCAAATGTCAGAGAACAAATAAATTTCAACATATCTGGACGAGGTTCTAACAGTAGGTGGATCATTTCCCTGTGAAGGAATTTTGAACTCAGAATTTTGAACTCTCTCTGAAATTTGGGTGCTTAGGAGAACCAAATTTCTGAATCTTATAAATTCAGGCACCCCTACTGCTTAAGTGATGTGAGTTATGCTTTTCACAGGGAAAAGAAATACACTAATATCTGCCAACATGTCAAAAGAGAACTTGTTTACTTCAGAAAAGCAAACAAATTATTTTTATTTATGGTTGGCCCTGTGCCACTGTCAGTATTTGAGACTAAATATCATCTGGTTTCATTTTTTAATTGTAACTTACTTTTTATGCATAAGAGCTGCAAAATATGAGGTTACCACACAACTATATGGAGCACTTCTCATGACACTCACTTCTCAGAGAGCAACTCTTCTTCCAAAGTGGAATTCAGTTAAATTACGAAAAAGCAAATACTTGCTTTTTGAATCAGCTTACTCAAAGGTACCTAACTTCCTAGAGCAGTATACACAAAACTCCTTCTGTGACTGAAAAACCAAAAGCATCCTCTATCACCCTGTAGCAACAGTGTATGTGTGTGAGACAAATATCCTTCCTCCCTTGCATTGTTATTGGGACTTTAATTGGAATGTAATTTACTGAAGCTATCTGTTAGAGAGATGTCCAAAACAAATCTTCAGAACTTGTTTGTGAGATCTAGGGTCTAGTTGTACAAACTTACTTTGCTCCTAATGATTGTTTCAGTGTGAAATGGACTTCCCACTCCATCTCCTTCCTCCTCCATTAACTTTTCTGTTGCTGATTCTTGTTTAGATATTGTCCACTGTCATTGCTGACAGTAAAGGAGTAAGCTTTCCTTACATGTATATTCATGCAGAAAAAAATAATTCATGAAATTGCAGCTCATCTCTGGACTACCTTCAATTTTCCTGCTCATGGATAGCTTTTTCCTTTCTCATCCACCCGGCTAGGCATGAACCAATGTCCTATTTTTGTATCATTTCTCTAATTTCAGGCTTAGCTTTCAAAGTCTTCTATTTATACAGTCAAACAGAAAATGCACAGAAATTCTAGATTTGACAAGGGACAGAATTTTTTTTTTCTGGCTTCTTTACAATTGTCAGTTATTTCAAGGTACTTAATGTATAGAGTGATAGACCTGAATTGAGCTATAATGATTTCCCTTCTTTCCACAAAATCTACTCCTTACAGTTAAATAGCTTTGACTATAGGACACCATCCAAGTTCAGGTGGAAAGACCACAGGTGCATGAAGTTGTAATAAAAATGCAATAACAGGAAAGATTGTACCACATTCTTCTTCCCTTGAAACCCTCTATATGTATGCCAACAGATATGTTAGAACAGATGGGCTGTCTTGACATGGGCTTGTACTAAAAAATACAGATGTTGGTTAGTAATCTGGATTTTATAATTCTATGAGGCCACAACCACCCCATGCAACACCTGGGGAAGAGTGGCTGGAAAGTTGCCAGGTGAAAAAAAACCCTAGGGGTGATGGTTGACAGTTGGCTTAAATATGAGCCAGCAGTGTACCCACTGACCAAGGAACCCAGCAGCATCCTGGCTTGTTTCAGAAACAGCCTGGCCAGCAGGACTAAGGAAGTGATTGCCCCCCTGTACTCGGCACTTGTAAGGCTGCACCTCTAGTACTTTGTTCAGTTTTGGGTAATTCACTGGAGACATTGAGGCGTGGGCAAGAGGAATGGCCTCAAATTACACCAGAGGAGACTGGGTATTAGGAAGGGTTGTCAAGGACTGGCTCTGGCTACCCTGGGCGGCAGAGGAATCACCATCCCTGGAAGTGTTTAAAAGATATGCATATGTGCACCTGGGGACAGGGTTTAGTGGTGGACTTGTTAGTGCTGGGTTGATGATTTGGCTTGATAATCTTAAAGGTCTTTTCCAACTTAAATGAATCTATGATATGATTCACAATGCATATCATTTGTGCCACAAACAGCTTAACACTTTTCAAATTATTTTGTTCCTTTTGTGACTGTAAAATCTTACAATTAACTAGAAAACACTCACACTATATGTGCTATATTAAGTACCAATGGGATTAAAAAGCAAAGCTGATTTTTTTTTTTCAATTGGAAAGAAAATCATCAGTTCAAAGGATTATTTTCTCTGGATGTTAAAACATTTAGAGTGTCACATACACAGCATCATTTGGATTCCGATGGGTCAGATATAAACTTGTCACTTAAGTGACAAGTAATGCCTGTTGTTATGACTAGTCATATTTTAGTAGCACACTAAAACCTCCCTTTGAAGAAGGTTATAACCTGGACTACCTCATTGAGCTGGTAATTAATTGCAGGTGCACATAATCAAGATGAAATTCCTTGTCAGTTCCAAACTACACCATAAAGTTAAGGAAACTGGCACTGACATTATGGCCTGAAGGGTTTGGCTCCTACTGCTGTTCATGTAGATGGCAAAAAGCTACTGATTTGAATTGGAACAGAATTTGGTCCTGACTGTTAGAAGTTGTGCCTGTGAGTAAGACTTATTTTCTTTTGATATAAATTGAAATGCCTTAGTCTGACAAATTCTTTTCATTATGGACACCAGGATTACTTCATAGCCTAAGGGATTCATGGTTCTAAACTGTTCTTGGCATTTAAAGAAATAATTTTAATCCTATACCCTCTCTTATCACATTTTGAGTCCTTCACTTCTCATGCTTCTGCAAAATCAAGCGCTGTAACATAAAGCAAGGGAGATGCACGGAAGCTGAATAATACACTGCAGCAAACACAATTTTTTTTTGCTGATTTCTAACTGCAGTGCATGCAGTTACAAAATTAAAGGGCAAAGTCAGGACTCCATATAGGCTGACGCACTCCCATCAGTTTTTGATGCAAAGATGCAACAGAAAGCAGAGCTGAGTATAAAAAGCAACTCTTTCCACAGGTGATTCCACAGGTAATTTTCTTTCTCTGGATTTTAATTGCAATTTATTTATTTATTTATTTATTTATAATAATCATGAGATGTTTTTAATTCTATAGAGAAAGGAAGCAAGGTGCTGCCAGACAGAGCATCCTCCACGTCTTTGCTTTTCTTTGTCAGGTACATGTACTGTGCAGGTTATGATTCCAGTTTCCTTTTTACAAGATATGACCTTATATGATTTCCATGATATTCAGAAACTCACTCATTTCGTGGCATGTATAATATTTGTGCAATGGAGCCTCTTAGCATCACTGTATGGTGCTGCCAGTGCAGGAAATATGGCATCTCAGACTCAAGGAATACGAAAATTCCTAAACCCTCAGCTCCAAATGGAAAACATAGGAAATACTGATGTTCAACTGCAGAAAAAATAGTAAAAGGAAGTGAGAAAGGACAGGGCATTCTGTTTAAAAAAAGTAATTAAAAGAGAAGGAAAAAGAATAAAAGGAACAAGCTGCCTCCCTTAGCAAGGATTTGCAAGGAAGTATAATCTACCAGTTCAATAAATAAATGCTGGGAATTCCAATGAAGCCATAAACCAGTAGTGAAAGGAAGAAAAGACTGTTGATGGGTTTTTTTGTTTGTTTGTTGGTTGGTTTGCTTGTTTTCTAGCAGGAATAAATGTTATTTCTAATATATATAAAGATATTTTGATGCTATACAGATGGGACTGTCTGGGAGGGGAGGTAATTATCAATTTCTCTAATTACCATATTAGTGGGAATTATGGAATTTTGCATCAAAATTGGATTTTATCCCAACAGTAAAGCTGGCTAGGTTGTATTACCTGGGTAATTTTATTCTTCATACTGCTGTAGCAGAGAAATCAATTATGGATTCTCCTCTCTGTTAGTCATATTTGAAGTTTTGATGCCACGCATTCCGTTTATTTGCTGCTGGCCTAATAATCCTCTGCATGCTGGGAAAACCTTTGTTCTCTGACAGAAGTAATAAAGCTGTCTGCACTATTCCCTCTTATGAGACACAGAACGCTCCCATTTTATTTAATCTGGTGGTGTGCAGCCTTTCAAAGCAAACACTTCACAGGGACTGAATAGGGAATGACATCTTAGTGACTGGCCTACGTGACCAAAAAAAAGTTAAAAACATGCCTGTCAAGCAAAGAAAAAAAACACAAAAAAACAACAACCGTAAAACAATGACTCTTAATTTTAGATTTACCCCCTCCCCTCAAGAAACCTTCATGAGAAACCTAGGTCAAATGGGTTTTAGCTCTTGTTTTTGCTGGAGCATGTGTATTCCTGTGGAAGTTCTTCAGCTTTCCCCTGCTCTTCATTCACTCATTCCCACTGAATGGCAGCATACAGAAAATGAAGAGATCTAAATACCAGCAGGAGGCTGGCTGCTTTCTTCTAGGCATGTCCTGAGCCCAGTCACCCAGAACAGCTCGTGATCCCTGGACAAAGACACTCACAGCAGGTGGCCATATCAAGAAATTTTCCTCCTGGAATTAGATATTATTCCAAGAATCACTACTGAGTCAAACATAATGCCCCATCCTGCTGGGTCAAGTAGGATTTCATTTCAATTTCTTTACACAACGATGCGTTTCATCTTGTCTGCGTACAATGACAGTGCTCAGGCATGAAATAAATTGAAGTGCTTGAAAGGCAGAATTATCCCTTGAACCTGCAGCATTCCCGACCCCAAAAACATACATTGTCAAGTGAGTTCCAGATAAGCAGGATCTTCACCGAGTGTTTGTGCTGCTTGGCTTCCTTTAATCATACTCCCTTTTGTAAAAGGGATTTTTGAGGGGAAAGATAAATCATTGCTGAGGAAAAAGGTCATTTTCAAAAGGCTTTAAGAGCTTCATTTTGTGTGGCTTTTCAAGGTGAAACAGGTAATTCAGTGCAGTGAAAACCTTTTGTATTCAACTTAATTCACAGTTTACGCTACCGAGAAAAAAAGCAACGAAATAAGCTTGAATAAAATTCTTCATTAAAACTGTTCTTATAGGTGTGTGAGCCACATTTTGTTGTTTGCTAATACATTGGCCTGAATACTGAAAAAATAAATTTATGAAGCCATATATCCTGGCTTTCAATCATCTGTGCCTCCAATATTGGACCATTTTCTTGCTATAGTACAAAAGGCATCAATCATTTCTTCTGAGAATCGCTTTTGTAACATGTATACTGAATATACTGATGCTGAGACACTGGCATCCTCCTCACAGGCACTCATATTTTTTAGGGTAGGGCAGTAAATGTTTTGCAATGTTTCACGGATAATGACCCTGCCCTGGATATAGGGACTCTTTCTGTGTCTCTTTCAGACTACCATAGTAGACCTTCTAGATCTCTGGTCACAGATCAGGCATATATCTTTAAGATATCTGTGCTCTGCATTTTATCCTCAAGGTAGGAGCTCAGTATAAGAATGACCAGATAAGTGCACATAGCTTGGGTTAGTAGGCTAAATAATGACCCTTTCAAATACAATGAACACACTTCTCTGTTCCTTCTGATTTTTTCCCATTGAGCCAAATATCCGCTAAAGCACGGCTTCACACATTTCATTGGGAAGAACTGTTCACATTGTTCATTCACGTTAATGAAATCATCTGTAACTTTAAAAAATAACCCTAATGAAGAAAGTACTCTTTCATAATGAGGAGGAAACATTTTTAAAAGTATGCAGCTGTATCAAGAATAGAGAAAACAGAAACAGGTATTTGCTTATTTGTTTTTCCCACAAGTAAAATAATGTTGACAAAAATCTAGTCATTTTCTAGTCTGATCCAGATAGCCTATCTCTCCAAAAACTACTGTAGAGACTAAATAGGGTCATAATTTAGTAGAAATAAGCAGAAATGCTCCTAAAAATGAAAATTCTTCTGTGAGATTACTTAATTCTTTTGTTATTTCTGCTTTCAGGGAAATAACAGCCCTAAGGAAATGCAACCAAGATCACAGAATAAGTCTGATGAGTGATCTCATGAAGAAATTGTATTCCCCATACCTATCTTCTTGTTTCTATCCCATCTATGTGTTTAACAAAAGATATTATTCCTACCCTCAAATGCTTCTTTGTGGAATATGGTGTGTTTATTGACAAGCACCTTGCAGGGATTGTACATAGCACATGGGATGAGTCATGCCTATGTACTGTGGCAATGTATTGTGAATCTAATTAGAATGTCAATGACCAAGTGCGCAACAGATGCTCTTGATCGAGTGGGGAGGGTATAAATATACTATTGTTCACACAAGAATAAGTGAAAAGAGATGGTAGGAGATACTTTATGAGAGAGACTGTCTGAGGTCAAGAATGGAAATTAGTACATTAATTTTGTGCAAACAATTAAAAAAACCAGTGGATAGAATTTATATTCTGCACAATTATTTTTATGATGTCTTGGTGGCAGCAAGAATCCATGCCAGCCTTGGAGAGAATTCTCCTTCAGTATGATCATTTGATCATTAGAGAGCATAGAAAACAGCCTGGAACACAGGAATATCCAGGACAGGACAGAATATATGTGGGAAAGGAAAGACATGGCTTCACTGAATTTATTATTAAAAGTAAAGAAGCTCATGCATTGAGGTCCTTCTGCCTACTCCAATATAAGACGATTTAGTCTCAGACCTATCTCTTCCTCCAGAAGGAACAAATGTGGTCTAGAGGTAATTTAATCACAAGGGCAATGCTCATTTTCATATGAAACCTTTCTCTTCAAGGCCATTGGTTGAATTGTAACCTACAAAGCAAGGTACATCTTCTATTCCAATGAAAAATTTGGACCCAAGTCTACTAATTTTATAGCAAATCAGGGCCTCTCAGTGCATTCCAGCATCTTTAGAGAACAGGTTACAGGGGAAATCCTAATTAATTTCCTGAGTAGATAATTAGCCTATTAATGTCATCTGAATCAGAAATATTCTGGTGTGGATTTACTTTTTCCAAAAGTGATAGAACAAGAAAAAAACACTTATACAGAATTTCAGTTTGTGACAAAGTAAAGATATCAGTCTTGCAAGGAAAAAACCCTTTTATTTCTCATAGTACACTCAAGGTCAGAGTCTGCATTCATTTGTACCATAAACCTAATTGTAGTTCTCAATGTTAAATTTCTGAATTCTTCTTGTCACATGTACGTGAAGGTGTGTTTTGTTTTGTTCTGTTCTGTTGGTTTTCTTTGTTTTGCTTTCCTGGGGAGCTTCTGAGCTGTTTTCCCTTCATTATTTTATTTATTTTCTCAAAACTTGATGAAGACCAAACTCAGACCAAAAATACATGGCAGCTTTGTATGCTCCAGAGAGATTACTTTTGCTTAGTAGGAAAAAAAAGGGTCATATCTATTAATAAATAAACAACATCAACAAAAAGATAATTCTAAAGTAAGATGAGAGCATCTATGACTGTCAGCAAATATTCTTATTAGTGTTCTTTTTTACTGTTATAACTGAAACAGCTTTGTAGACTGTCTGAAGTCCTACTGACTACAAGGTGTTAGGTAGTTCATATCATTGTATTTGTTTGTTTGTTTAGTTATTTATTCAATAGTAAATCCATCATTCTATATGTAAGGACAGTAGCAGATTTTACAATAATCTAGTACTCTATGTAATTAGGAACAATTCACAAACCACTTCAGCTATAGTGGCAGAGATTAAATACACCTCTTGCACATCCCTTCCTTTTGTAAGGAAAGACAAGGTATCATTTTCCACTAATCTTGTCCACTGGCTATGTAGCTGAGGAAACAGGAGTTCAGAGATGAGATAAAATGTTGTGGTTGCATCATTTTAATCTAAAACTTGCCAACGCAAACAATTTTCTGTAATCAGAGTGCCAGAGAGGTAATGAACCTATGGCTTCAGAAAGCAGAAAAGAAATTGAGAGGGCAGTTTGTTTTCATTCTTAAAGCACTGCAAGGAGCTAGCAGTCATGGAAATGAAAACAAGATAGTTAATTGACTTGGTGACCAAAACATATTTGTCCCGTTTCCCTAAGATTCCACCTATTCTACTGGAGAAAATAAAAAAAGATAAGCTGAAACAAAATAACTTCCATGATGTTGTAGTAAAATCACATAAATATTTAGTCCAAAGTAAAATGTTCCTTCTTTGTCTTCTCAGAGTGTTAATTCAATGTTTACTTCTAACTGCAGCTGGAATACATAAAGCCCTTCTTATTTAATGATTGCAACCTGTCTTACTTTTTTTTCCCTTCTTTATAAAAGAGTGCTTTCACTCAGCATTGCATTTTTCTTGGGATTTTGTTTGTTTGGTTTGTGATGCATATTTTAATTTTTAAAATTAACATAAAAGAACATTTCCAGGAACAGGCATTTATACTAAGTCACCAAGAAAAATGCAGGGAAAGTCACCTAAATCCCAACCATAGATATTATTTTTTTTTTTTTGGGGGAAAAAAAGTATTCTTAGCCTGATAATTTTTTTTTCTCTAGCTTTTTTTTTTAATCTAAAAACAATCCTTAAAATACCTATCAGCCAGTTTGTAAGTTAATTTTCTTGGTTCACTGCACTTATATGAATGATTATATATTGCAAGGGGGAGTTTACGAGACCATTTGTCATGTTTACATTAGTGACACAGACACGTACATATCCCATAGGTACAGTGAACATTTTTTTGGCTAAGTTCTTATCTGAAGAGGTACTGGTAATTTGGTTGCTGACCCAAACAGGTGCTGAAATGGCCAAACTGGAATATCACATGAACAGTTGTTATAATTAACAACAAGCTTAGTCTTTATCTCAATTAATAAAACCCACATAAAAATAGTATCCTGCTTACAATTGCTAGGTCCATCTTATGAGTTCTTTTGTGTGCACATATAAAAATACATAAACATGGCTATCTGCTAGACATTCCTTGTTGTCAGATGTGCTTTGATCTCTCAGGAGTAAATTGGAAAGTGTACAAATGTGAATTTTCTTGATTATGGGTGTGGGAGCATTCCCCTGCACCTAAATGCTTAAGCTTTTCCAGTTGCAAAGTCTAGCCAACTCCCAAAGAAAGCTCTCCCATGGGGAATGAGGCATCCCTCCTCATCAAGAACTTACACCCCTGCATCTTTGAGATTTTTTTCTCTCGCTTATGTAAGCAGCAAAACTGGAACCTTAGCGCATCTGGACAGGAAGGACAAACTGAAATAGGAGTCACACTGCTCCCACGCAACAGCCCTCAGTGGGCAGATACCCACCAGCTAAAAAAAGAACTGAATCTACCTAGAATTCTCTAATTATCCCTTTACAAAACTCAGATGCTTTTGACTTCAAACTCAGCACTAAATTCCACCTCAACCAACTCCTCCAACTGAAGCAATCTACTAAACTAGATGAAATTCTTCTACAGTACATAGCCAAAGGCCAAATCTTTCATACTTTTTTCCAGTAGTTTTGTTTGCAGTTTTCTTAAATGTTTTATGTAATCTTTGACTTGTATTTGTATGTTTTTAATTTCTGCAGATGAAGAGGGTATAATCCAACAAATCACTACAGAGTTTGCTTTTCTTTTTTGGGGGGGGGGGGGGGGGGGGGGTGTGTGTCTCAATTCCATAGTGACATATGCTTTGTAATCCTAGCAACATTGGTCAAGTGCCTATTTAGTAAGTGTGCATAAAATGAGTATTAAAAACATCTCTGCAGGAAGATTTCGGTAGATAGTGGCATTCTCATGGTATCTTGAGCAAATTTTTCCCTTCTTTGTCCTCTTTCTATGCCTATATATGAATCTGTGAGAAAGGAAAGAGGGATTTTGTGTTCTTATTCTCTGGTATCAGAGAAGATTCACTTTCTGTTCCTTAGCAGAAAACTGTTCTTTTAAAGCCATTAATTCAAGACTATATGTCACCATTATTATTTCTATTTTTATAGTTTACTTTTATGCAGCACAATGAGATTTGACTCTGTCAGGCACAAAACAAAATGAAATCAAACAAATGAACAAAACAACAAACCAAACCAAAACAAACTTGGCAGACCATGGCTCAAAGAATTAACGCTATTAAGAAAAGCCTTAAAAATGCAAAGAGACAAAAGCAAGATTAATGATTAATGACCAATACAATAAACAGTCATTTCTACATGTCAGTGCCAGGACCATGCTTTTAATGTGCACACTTACACATTTACTTCCAGTATTTGGATATGGAAACTTCTCTCTCTTACCTAGAGAAGACAGAAATGAATAAAAGATGTAAAAGTATATTCCTGGAACTGAGGGGCAAGGAAGACCTGTTATGGGAATGTCAAGACAACCTACCAATAAGTACCACTTACTCATCAAAATAAACTAAGTGAATTGAGTAGTACACCTCATAACAGAAAACAGTTTGGTTTATGAAAAAAAACCAACAACCCCCCCCCAAATGCCATTCAAAAAGCAGTCACAAAGAAATTAAATGCATTATTAAATATATATTATCAACTCTAGTAATTATCAAAATATATGTATATTCAATATATTTAAAACTGATGTATTAATTTTGTTATTTTTATTGTTAGTAGCACTAACAATAAAATTACAAATGAGTAGTACTCATAATCCACCAGACATCGCTTGGAGTGCTGGGACCGGGTCTGGAGCCCTCAATACAGGAGGGAAGTGGACCTGGTGGAGTGGGTCCAAAGGAGGGGCACGAAAATGATCAAGAAGTTGAAGCGCCTCTGCTATGAAGACAGCCTGAGGGAGCTGGGGTTGTTCAGCCTGGAGAAGAGGAAGCTCTGGGGAGACCTTCCAGCACCTGATGGGAGAGCCTAGAAGAAGGATGGAGAGAGACAATTTACAAAGGCCTGTGGTGATAGAACAAGGGGCAAAGGCTTCAAACTAGAGAAGAGCTGATTTAGACTGTATGTCAGGAGCAGATTCTTTACTATGAGGGTCGTGGAACACTGGAACAGGTTGCCCAGGGAGGTATTTGGGAGATATTCAAAGTGACACTTGACAGGGCTCTGGGCAGCCTGGTTTACTTGAAGATGCCCCTGCTGTCTGCAGGGGGATTTTGGGCTAGATGACCTTTGGAGGTGCCTTCAAACCCAGACACAAACTAAGAGTGCACCAAGACTCACAGTCTTGATAGTGCCAGTTACTCTGCTAGAAAGATGAGGAATCAAGAGAAAGGAACAAAATCATTGAGGAATTGGTTTGATCTTGTTTCAGTCCTAACAGTAGAATTCATGGCGATGTGTTGTAACACCATTTGGCATATAAACCAATTTTTGCTAAATAAAGAGCTATGCTGCTGGGCATGAGACAGAGATAATGTTATTGTCAGTGAAGTAAAGTTCTTATGCTAGGTGAAATAAATTCCAAGGAAATAAAAAAATATTATTACCTGCTTGTTTAATTCAACAACTACAAATACAAGGTGGTGGGATTGATAACCTGAATTGTTCATTCCATTAAAAAAACATCTCCTTTTTTTATCAGTTATACATGTAAAACTTGTCAAGATAAATTCCTAATATAAGCAAATAAGGGAGATACTAGAAGATGAACATTTTGGCAGCATAGGTAAGTCACAGTATAGATAACATCCTCCTTCTGCATCATATTTGTTTATGGTAATACAAGAATCAAAATCATTCGGTTGCTCTCACTACCACACGCCAGATCACATGGCCCACTCTCACATGCAGTGAAGAGTTAGAGCCAAGATGTAGAATTAGAACACAGCTGCATCACTACTAAATTTAAAAATTGTACATACTGGTTATAATTTTAATTACTGCAAAATATCTAAGAGTTTGACTCTCTGATGAGGCAAATTCTTAAGCACATGAAATTAAGAATAGAGTAGAACATTAGCTAAAATGGCCATGGATTAGAAAAGGTAGCAATGGTTTTGGGGAGTGATCTTTTACTAGGCTGACTGGTAACTGAACAGCAAAATGGATTTTGTGTGTGAAAGTTTGTCTTTCCATAATCAGCAAGTTGACATCATTTATCAAAAGACATTACTCCTCTGCAACACTTACTTAACTTGCAACATCAAGATGTCAACAGTTTTGAGGCAGTAAAGATATTTACATATTTACATTTCAAATGCATCTAGTCTTTTTACTGAGCTGTCACCTGGATTAGATCAGACTCTAAAAAAAGAAAGTCAACAGCAGCCCTGCACTGTGGATATCACCTCTTTTCTTTGCTATTTATTTAAAAATGCATGTGTTAATATCTATGTTCTATAGCATAATTTCCATGCTGTGGTTGCTACTGAAACAAGTTTACAAAGTCAGTAAGCAGTGAGCATGCCTTCATGTAGTCCCAAAATTATCACAGTAATGCAGTTTTTTCTTTTTCATGGTCCAACCTCTCCTAAATACAGGAGACACCTTGTGAATCAGGACTAAGTTTGCTTTGCAGGACCAGTGCTCAACTCAGACATGCTCCCTTGAAGCAGGCTTGAGTTGAGCTAATGTTACTGGTTCCTCATACTCGAAAGTGCCAACAGGAAAAGCAATTTAAAAGTTGTACATTTAAAAGTAACAGGGACTGTTAAGCTGAGTCTGCTGTTGTGGAGAAGCATGAACTGACTGATTTATAAAACACACGGTGCTTAGTGCAGCAGTGTGGACCTGCACGTGGCTTGTGAGCCTAATAGGGAGGGGGAGGAGAACTATTTGTTTTGTTGTGTCAAACCATTCTGCTGTCTCTGAAAGGAAACTCATTTTGGGATAATGAAAGAACAGGCATAGAAACTCAAACAATAGTTACTGGATCTTAAAAGAAGCCTACATATAATTTATTTCCTTCCCTTTTTTTTTTTTTTTTTTTTTTTTTTAGTAGACTGTTATTCATTAAAGTGTCTGTAATGTTATTAAACTGGTGTATTCAGAATAATATGAAAGAAAATGAGACTGTATTTGAGTTGACAGGCATTTATACTAAAACCAGGCAATGTTTCTTCCCTTGATCCCAAAACCTGTCATATTATGGTTCCAATTTTTTCTTCATTTTAGGAAAAGCATCATTCCAGTGTCTGTTTTAACAAGATCATCATTGTATCGATATTCTCTTCAGTCTTTTGTCATTAAGAGTGTGAATGATAACTGTTTTAGGTTCACATTAGTGAGTCAGAGTTCAGCTTTTCAGCATCTTTTCTTTTTTCTTTTTTTTTTTTTTTTTTTTTTTTGACACCAGTGCAAGTTATCAACACCCCTTGATCAATCCTTCATGTGAATTCCTATCACAGCTTTTTTAGTGCAGTTGACCAAATATAGGGACTGTGCACAAATGAGGCTCTTTTCCCTCGGCTGTTCTGGCTGTTACTGAGGCAGTCAAAGTCTAAACTAAGTTAAAATTGCTACATGATATGGGTAATGAAATGCAACAATCTTCTCTACTTACTCTGTTGAGTGAACCAACTGATTTTATATCCTTCTATTTGCATTGAATGTAAATATAATGGAACCACAGTTTCTAACCCTGTACCGTATAGAGAAATGCCATTTAAAAATCCAATAGGCAGGAAAAACATCAGAGGAATATAATAGGGAAAGCAGTTTGCACTATAAGTATCATACTCTCTTACTAAAAGATAATTAAACTGAAATGATCAACTCCTTAACATAATAAAAAGAACATTGAATATTCTATGGAGCAAAGAGGTATATTTGGGCACCTGGCTACAGCTTCTCTACAGATTCACTATACAAAATTAGTTTAGGAGTACTTGCCAATAATGTTGTGTGAGAATAATGTTGAAATGTATTGTGTTAGAACAATTAATGTTTGTTGTTATTGTTCTTAATAACAATATTTGCATTAATTAAAAAAAAATTATTGGTAATATATCAAGGATAACACCAGGAAGCATAAGTACTGTGGTGGAGATGAGTCCTAAGCTTCAATGGTTGCATTTGGTTGTACTTCTACACTGAGAATCTATTTTGTCAAAATTTATAGGAGAATTGGAATTGGTTTATGGGAACCTTACAGTAAAAAATGGAAAAGTTGTAAAATAAATAATGTGGGTTACTGATATTGAGCACAGACTGTCTCTTTCTCCCCTTTCTCTGTGATTTCTTAATTTTTCACAGTAGCTGCATAGTGCACTGCAGGAAAATGTTAACAATTACTGGAAATTAGAAAGTGCTTTCTCTTCACTGATTATTGCAATTATTCTTCATAAACATACAGTGCATCATACATTAAATGGCTCATTAGGCTAGATAAAAACTGGACAGGAATTAAAAAAAGAAAAAAAGAAAGAAAGAAAGAAAGAAAGAAAGAAAGAAAGAAAGAAAGAAAGAAAGAAAGAAAGAAAGAAAGAAAGAAAGAAAGAAAGAAAGAAAGAAAGAAAGAAAGAAAGAAAGAAAGAAAGAAAGAAAGAAAGAAAGAAAGAAAGAAAGAAAGAAAGAAAGAAAAAGATAGAAGTGGTGCAAATAAACAGAAAATTTTAAACAGGAGGTAACACTTTCACTTGGCATTAATAATACAATAAAACATCAAATGGATGGCAACTTTCAACTTGGTTCCAGAAATGAAGGGGATACTGTCTTCCTTTTGGACCAACTGATCCAAATGTAAACCAATCTTTTTGAAAAACTAAATACATAAAAGAGTATTTCATTCACAGCTGAAACCCATACCAAGGTTTAGATGCCTTCCTTGTATGGAAAAAAATGATTGTAAAAGGATATTGTGAAGTGCTACTTGACACTGAGGTCACGCTGCTCACATATATTACACACAAGAAAGGGCTCTTTATGCTTACTTAGCAGAAAACAGTTGCATTTACTGTTTGAATTGATTAAGATATTGTTATAAACGTGCACTTTCGCCTTCCAGAATGGTTTCGTTGAGGCCAGTGACATAATAACAAGAAGTCTGTAATTCAGGTTTTATTATTTTGCTGCTGTTGTTGTTTGTTTGTTTGTTTGTGGTTTATTTGGTGCGTTAAGCAGATTTACTTTTTAACAGTGAAGCTTCAGTGGATGATTATGACATCAAAGTGTGACAGATAGTGATTATGTACTGCAGGGGGGAAAAAATGGATAAAACCAGGCACTTAATTCCATTAGCTTAAAAAGACATTATCCCTTGCTACTGGGAAAAATAAGTATTCTGTCATTTACATTTAGGCAAAATCAGGTACTTGCCTTTTCTGAAAGATTTTCTTTTAAAACATTAATGGTAAACTCATTTTCTTTCTTTAAGTAAATTTTTCAATAAGTCAATTGCTTTTCTCTTTTTGTCTTTTTTTTTAAAAAAATATTCTTTTATCTTGACTTTGAGACTTAATGCAGGCTGATTGTAATTCCCCTTTCCAAAGAGCTCATCCATAACTGTACCTAGGCATGACCTTTATTTTCTTTCCCCCAGAAATGCCATAGGGCGATGGAAACAGTTTTTAAAAGGAACACACTGGATATAGAGGTTGAGGAATTAATTAATTTAAAAATAATTTGAGAATTTTAGATTTCCTCTAAAACTTGGAATTAGCCTTTGACACCAATTCTCAAAAATAAAAGAGAGAATACAAAAGTTGTTACAAGTCACACAGGATTTGACAGAGCTGCAACTAAAGTCCCTGGGAAGATTCTCATTAGGTCAGGTCTTTTCTGCAGATATAAGTACCAGCGTCAGCATTCTGTTGTTTTACCTATATTAATGGAATGTTTGGATTTGATTTTAAGTTGCATGAAATATGCACAACAACAAATTGCTGTCAACCTTTAGAAGGAAACACAGACAGACAATACCAGAGATTAAATTTGAAACAATTTTTGGCTTTAGCTCAGAAGACTCTCTCATTAAAGGTAGGGAAGGAGAAATGATGGGGACTGTATGAAGAGGTTGTGGATTTGGTTACTAAGGGGACAAAAAAAGACATAAGAGAAATCTTCTTAGTCCAGCACCAGTATATAACATTTAAGTGCCAGACATGAAGAACACACACTTCAATGAAGCTTTTTTTTTTTTTCCTTTAAATTCATCTCCAGAAAAATAAAAGGGCTAGTCATGAAAACAAAACAATTAAGACTCATACATTATTTGAATTTAATGTTGCTATTCCTGTACAATCCTGCATGCTAAAAAATATTATCCCTGGTTTCTGCTTTCACACATAGTATAATAAATTAAATGTCTGATGGGCCTTTTCTGTCGAGCTTCCTGAAGAGAAAAGGGTTCATATACAATTTGTTTATGGGAAGAGAAGGAACAGATGACATGGAGGGCAGAAGATCAGGAATGCAAAGCAAGAGTTACACCTGAAATTGTTATAAGGTTTCAATTGTCTCTTCTGTAGTGGGAGTTGCATTGTTCTGTTAGAAAGCAGGAACAGAGGAGAAGTTTCCAGTAATATGCTGGTAAGAAGCCAGAGGAAAATCCTGCCTCCATAGAAATCAATGACAAACAGTTATTGACTGCAATGGAGCCAAGATTTCATCTAAGTTTTTGCCAGCTGTCAATGATGTGTCTAGATCAAGTACTAGATATTGAATCATTCTTCAAGATATGTTCTGATTTTAGTTTAATACTCCTTGATGAGTGAAGGTTTCTCTTTAGCTTCTGGAAAACACCTGCATTAAGTTTTTAACCTGTCAATCTGCAAAGGGTATATGTTCTTGTAATTGCTGCAGGTTTGCAGGTTTTGTTCCCCTCTTCCTTCTTTTCCGCTTTTGCTTATCTTCTCTCCTGGCTAAAATTTTGAGGCCTTGTCTGGCAGTGACCTAAATACGACCGAAGGAAAACAATTCCAAATGAAACATTTCCAGTCTCTACTGTTTTATTTTAAAACAAAATATACTAGTATACTAGTATCTAGTATACTAGTATCTAGTATACTTGAAACTAGATGGTAATTTTGTACACCTGGAAATACTATGACCATTGAACACTGGATTTTTCCAGCAAATCTAGGAACATCTGTGATTTGCACTTTGTAGTGGCTCAGAGTGTACATGTATTTGGATGGGTTAGTGGTCCTGCATCATCAGCAGAGTCAAACTGAACACTCTCTGTCAAACGTGTAAACATGCTTTAGCATTTTTTGCAGCATACAATAAAATGGCTTTATTTTTAAGCAAAGAAGATGGAAACTGGAAATACGTAGACTGCTTTGACACTTCAAGATACCTTGCTAAGGTAAAAAAAACCCCAAACCACAACACAAAAAACAACCAAGGATGGTAAAATCTCCCAGAACAGAGGGTCTCCATTACATTAACTTAGAAGAACACCCTAAAGCTCTTCACTGCCTGTGATCTTCTCCAGGATGACTGTGAAGATTTCCTACACAACTCACAGTACTATGTGGGAATCTGAAAGAACAATTTGATCCCCTATATATAGATGCCTGGAAGGCATTTATAGAAAAGTGTCATAACATGCATCTGATCTCTTCCCAAATGCACTTTTGCAATCATTCCATATTTAGAGAAGACTTTTTAGCTAATGACTTTAGACATGTAAACATGTCAATATCTTTTTCTAAAAGACCAAGACAGGAATAATACATCTGAAAAATGTCAGGCTCTAAGAAAGGAGACACTGTGTTATTGCAACAAACTCTGAATTACATGAATACAGTAGGAAGACACCTCAGAAAGATTAGGGCATTTCTCTCTGCTTCATTTTAATGTATCTCTCTATATTAAAAAAATTGAGGCTTTCAGGGCACAGAAAGCAAACGCTGTTGCTTGTGTAATGTATTAAACCTGTCACATTTTTCATTCTTGATTTTCTGTCCCTTTTATTATTGCACGGTCTAGCTTCTAAAAATGTTAAGAATTTTGGCAGACTTCACGGAATTCTGGGTTTAAGAACACAAAACAGGAAACTGTTTTGAATGCTCCCACTTGATCCATCTTTGTGCTGGCAGCACAATGCCTGTAAAATCCACCTGCTGGAAGTCGGGTGGTTTATGCAAAGGGATGTCATGGTAATTTGGAGACTGTTGAATACAGAGTGAAGCCTTTTCCTGCCCCTAAACCTGCCACACCAGTTTTTCTAGCTCATTACATGCCAAAACTTTTGATTGATGTGCTCACTTCAGTCACGGGTAATTTTAACTCCTATATTAAATAGCTGCTGCTTCCACTCCATTATATTTCCTCGTATGGGGCGAACCAGAGCTCAAGCTTGGCCTGTATTGGTCTGACCTAAAAGCCAGAGTAAGCTTTTGTTTAGTTTTGCATAGGCGGCAAGCCAATATTTCAAAACAGCCTAGACAATCACACTCCCTTTTAATTGTCAAGGTCCCTTGAAATGGAGCTTTTGAGGACTACTGCCTTGCAGTTTGGTGGGGTTTTTTTGTGTGTGTGGGAACCTCAAGGAGGTAAAACATTGCTAAAGGTTTTCTAAATGGGAGCACAAACTTATTTTCGTTAAATTTAAGTAGAATGTTAAGTGCAGCGCAGAATGACTGGTGACTGCCTTGTGTTGCTGCCAGTGTGATTGAGCTCCTATTTTTCGCAGTCTTGTTGCTTAATTCTCTGGGTGAGTTGGTGATCGAAAAGAAGCAGAACTGTAACACAGGATGTTTTCTGTCAGAAAAAGGGCCTCCAATTACGGTCCTATAGAAACCAGGCGACATTTAGAATGAAAGGATTACCTAAAATGGGATACATGAATCCTATGTCTCTTTAAAAGGTGCCTTATCTAAACTGATGGTTGAGATTCATCTCATCATAAAATCACCTTATAAAATACGTGACATTTTAGTGTCTAGGAAGGAAAAGAAACTAATAGGTTTCTCAAATTTGATCTATACCTTCATCCAGACACCTAAAGATTTAAGAACAATAATGATTATAAAATCTTCAGACATCAAATGGATTCTCCTTCATTTAATCCCGTTTCAGATACCACTACTGGAGGAATGCTTTTAGTCTGAGGTGTGGTATTTCTTTTACAATAGGATAGCTCAGAGAAAATGGAACCCTTAAAGGCTTTGTGGACCTTGATTTCTGTATAAAGCCAATTGGTGGAGCACAATACTGAACTCTCAGTACATTACATCATCAAGAATGAGACTCATAAAACTAGACAACACAAACATCAGAAATGTCAATGTATCCATCTTTGAGGTATACTTTTTGTCATCAGAAACAAGCAGGTTTGTACTGAGCAATGCCTAAAACAATCAACTAATATAGACAAAGATAATTACTTCTCAAAATGTCTCTGTTTAGAAGGGAGAGCAAAGTGTATAGCTTGTAGTATATCTGTGTATTGTTGATGTCAGGTGTTGCTTAAGATGAATCCCTTCCAAAGGTCCTTAAACATCTCATGCTGAAACACAGACTGCAATAGACTATGTATTTTTATGAAGAATTTCTGGGATACTTCACTTGCACAACATCAAAAATAGACTGTAATGCTCTTTGGATCTGTTAGAAACAAACTTCATTACTTGCTAACACTGCTATATTTAAAAATTCTTTCTACATTTGTTTTTGTCAATTCCAAAGTCATTTTATGGGAGGGAAAACTGATATGTCAAGAACCACACATTTCACTTACGGAAATATCTTCTGCCTTCACCCCTGTATACTTTCCTGTATAAAGTAACAGGAAATAAACCAGGTCCTGCAATACGATAGTGGAATAAAAGATCTTACCAAAGCAGAAAAGCAAATGAAGGATTCACTCTTTATTAAGATGACAAAAATCAAAATCTTCATCAGGAAAGGATTAGGAGGAGTTATACATCATACTCAATAAAAGGAAGTCACATTGCATAAAATAATTTGCATTTACAAATTACACACACGGTAGCTTGCCATAAGGAGCTACATGATGGTACCTCTTGTGCTATGTACGTATGCACACCACTTTTTTCAAGGAATCAGATCCATTTCATGTTTAGAAAACCCAGTGATTGCAACAGTGACACAAGGATTAGTTATATCATTGTCGATATCTAAATATCATTACCTCCTCTAACTACTGTGGCATAGATGCTCAATATGTTAACTCATTCAAAATTAGGCTTTCTCTTACAGATATTTAATAAGAAACTAAAAATTTTCAAACTGAATTACCTTACAAAACTCACTCTCTAATGGCGTCTAAAGTTAAGCAAATGTAGTCTCATGGAGAAATGTTGCCAAAAATAACCTTACTTGTTAAAAATGAATAATTGCATAAACATATGTAAGTTAGTTAAAAGGCACTTAAGCACATCTAAACAGGTGCTACAGAGATTAAATTAGCCACATTAGAGGCACTATATATAGCATAAATAAAAGAAAGAGGCACTAAAGGGTGATGGCATAAACCAGCCTACCAAAAGCTAATAAATAAATAAATTCCTAAAAAAGGAAGTAATTAAAATCATTAAATCAGAGAAAAATAGCTATAAAAGACGCCTCAGGTTGTCATTTGTTATGTCTTCTGGACAAGTGAGAATCAGCTATACCTATATGATGTCCAATGTCTACGTTTCGATATTTTGCTGGAAGACCTCCAGTGCTGGACACATCTTCCACATCTAACCTAGTTCAGATATTCATTACCATTACACTAGGAAGTTTTTCTTTCCACTCAGCCTGAAATTTTCTTGCTATTGTCAAAATCAAATGCTACTTATCCTAACTACCATGGATACAGAGCACAAGGCACTTTCCTGCTTGCAGGAGCCTTTTGTGTACTTGATAACTGGTTTCAATGTTCACATTTAGTATTCTCTACTCACCCCCCTACCCTGCCCCTTGCCCCTTGGCAACTTCAGTTTCATCAGTCTTAAAATCATTCTTTCTGATCTGCTGGTGAGTCTCTCTACTTAATTTTGGACAACTTCTTCATGGTCATCTCCTAAAATAAAACATTTTACTAGAAAGACCTCCAGAACGTGGCTTCTAAATAAAGGAGAACAGAAAGCTCTTGGAACATTTGCTCTGGGACATTACATGCAAAATTACAGTAAGGCAGACTGGAGAAGTATGAAAAAGTGACTTACCAATAATATAAAAGTTAATAATAGAATATTTGCAAGCACTTCAGAAGCAAGAATCTCCTGAGAACTAATAATGTTGAAGGTATGAAAGAAGCATGAAAGGAGACCATTACAGTCAGACTAAACTAGTTATTGTATTTATTTTCACTACAAAGGAATTCAGAGAAACAACCACAATTATTTTTTTTTAAAGGGGGATGAGTTGGAAAGCTGTTTTTAAATTGTTTCATTAAACAAATAAACACAAGAGTGATACTCCTGAGTATTCTAAAGAAGGTCATCTGTGGAATTTCTGGACTACTGAACTCATTGTTAGCATTTATCTCAATATCAGAAGAACATAAATGACAAATCTCACACAGTCTTTGAAAAGACCTTCAGGAGTATCTTGGGAATTGGCAACCTAAGGCCTTTGGTTGTTGACTCAAATGTAGTGGAAAATTGGAATGCAGTTGTTGAAGTAGTTAATTCCAAGTTTGTCTTACTTCTCTCTTAAAGTTTGTTACAATAAATCATCTCTGAATTCGGTTCATAGGAGTGTGAATAATAATAATTCAAAAAGCTTAAGATATCAAGTCTCCCAAAATAGTTTCACCAAGCATGCAAATCAACAACTTCTGCTCTATACCAAAATGTGGTAAGAAAGAATCAAGTTAACATATGGATAGACAAAATTGGCACACTGGAACATTAGCCTGGCTTTTAGTTTCTGGAGTGCTACTCTTAGCTTTATAAAAAAAAATATAGAAAAGAGTGACTTAGACATCAAAATTGATTTAACCATCCACCAGAGACTCTGAAAACTGTGTGGCATGTCATTATCTCCCATGAAGGGACATGATAGGTGATAGCAGTTATTACAATATTATTTTGGACTGTCAAATTTAAGCAGATGGAATTTACAGAGGGCACACAGGTTTCCACTGAATAAAAATGAAATTTAAGAAGAAATTAAAGTAATCATTTCTGGCTTGTCACATATTTGAGGAACTATGGAATTCACCAGGTCAGGAACACAACGAAGGAAAAAAAAAAAATTAACATATTAAGGAGGAGTAGATTTTGTTTTCCTGGCACATCCAGTATAAGTATTCACTAAACATTCATGTTTATAAAGGCTTTGAGACCATATGCACAGCTGTGTTTTAGTACAGAGCAGCTACAATATTGTCAGACGTCCATGGGATTTAAATAAATACTCAAGGAACATTTTTTTTTCCCCCAGGGCTGTAGGAAAGGTTTACTAAGATACCAAAAGTCTTAAAGAACCTAAGTTGTTCTGTATGCTTTTGTAAGAAAATAAATAAAAGAAACATCTTCAGTGTACTGTATTTTCCCTCCTGCCTTGTCCCCCCTACCTTTGTGGTTTCCACCTGTGCTGATTTTTTAAACTCACATCAAATAGGTGAACTTTCATTGATTGAATACAATGTTAATTACCAAAAGCAAAAAAAGAGAAAAAGCTGAAAGTAACACTTTTTTTCTTTTTTTTTTCTTTTTCACAGAATTCTGTAAGACAAGAATGGACATATCATTTCATTATAATCAGGCTAAAATTGTTTTGGATATTTATGTGTATAAGCTATAAAATCTTAATATGATGTTTAGAAACAACTACCGTGAGCATTTACCCATATATATTCACAAGGGAACCTGAAGAGGCCCTAAGACTGTTTGTTAACTCCAAGAAATTTCATTGCAGAAACCCCCATTGTTTTAATACAAGAATCTAAGTTCTAAGATAATGCAAATTTTCCATTGACTTAGAGAATATCTTTAAGCCTTTGTTCGTTTGTTTGTTTTTTCTTCTCCCAGGCAACCAGCACCAGAACAAGAGGACACAGTCCTCAAGCTGTGCCAGGGGAGGATGTTAGGAAGAAATTCTTCATAGAGAGAGTGATTGCCCATTGGAATGTGCTCCCTGGGGAGGTCGTGGAGTCACCATCACTGGAGGTGTTTAGGAGGAGACTTGATGGAGTGCTTGGTTGCATGGTTTAGTTGATTAGATGATGTTGGATGATGGGTTGGACGTGATGATCTTGAAGGTGCCTTCCAACCCATTCTATTCTATTCTATTCTATTCTATTCTATTCTATTCTATTCTATTCTATTCTATTCTATTCTATTCTATTCTATTCTATTCTATTCTATTCTTTTTAAAGAGCTTTAAACTCCAAAATCGCCAACATCACCCTCAAGGACTACTTTTTTCTTCCTTCCACATCTTTTCTTGAAAAGAGATATAAACATGGACTCTTACATGTTCCATTTTGTTTCTTGTCTATATATCATTCTACTAATCCTTTCTGAAGTGTCCTTCTTCATGGACATTCAAAGATGAAGGTAAACATATCTGTAAAATAAGAAAACTGATGCAGTTATTCAGATACTTTGTCGGAGTTCATCTGTGTTAACTTCAGGGGCAGTCTGGAATTTTTGACAGCCCCAGATTTGACCTTCATTTTTATTTAACTCTAAAGCATGTTTTAATACTTTCTTCGTTTGCCATTAGAAAATGTTTGCCTTGGGAAAATAGTATATATCGGGATTAAGAAACTCAATTTATTCCACTGTTGCACAGGGGTTGTTTATATGTGAAGAACTGGGACAATGCTCTTATTCAGGTTTTAAATTAGGTTTGGTTCAATTTAATATCCATAAACATTTATACTAGAAATGCTTTACCATTATAGAAATACCAATACAATAAACCACCAAAGTGCTCCTAACGGAGGCATTATCAAACTGAACCTTTGTATCAATGTAATAAATTCACTATCCTGAAGTAAATCAAGCTAAAAGACATTCTGGTAGACCAGAATCTGTGGTAGGAATTTATGCTAGCTCAGATGTATGAGTTCAAGTTCAATTTCATATCTTGGATATTTGAACTGTAACAAAGTCTTTAATGTAGACATAGTCTAAGTCAATTGGGAACAAGCTTGGAGGAAATATATTAAACTAAACTTCTAAAAAAGTGTGAAATTGAAATATGTACATTTAATAAAATTATATTGGATTAAGAAGTGGTTTAAATTTGATGTAAATTTGGTGCAGATTTTTTTGTTTGTATATAAAACCACAGTGTAGTTTGAATCTCAGCTAATTCTCATAGTTCTACCTCAAAACGTATTTTATTCAAGCTTAGATATCAGCTTTCTTTCAAGTATAGCCTTCATATATAAGCAAATGTGTGTCAAGCAATTTAGGAGTATGCCTGAAAGAAATATGATTTTCCCTCCTGCATCAATCAATCCTCTGTTCTTCCTATACTACCCATACAATTCTTATAAATGATACCTTCACAATTCTACTGGGAGGTTAAGTAAGTGAAATGTTAATGCAGTTCTCATATGAGAGAAAATACATGTAGATTCCCAGTGCTCTGCAATCATGAGGCTTCAAGATCACATTCATATCCTTGAAATGCTGGCTGCTTAAGGTATTATGATGTATATTTCTTTTAAGAGAATAATAAGTAATAAAAACAATGTCATTGTAATGTAATTAATTTACTGCAATTGCAATCTTGTGGAGGATTTTAAAAACAAAGGGGTGGGATTGCAATTAACATGTTCCCTTGTCCCTGAGCAAGCTTCCCCTTTGATCTTTGCAGATGACAGGAGATGTGTCTTAGGAATTAGAATGTAATGCAGGCATCAGCGTGATTGATGGAGAGGTACCAGGACTGAACGAGTGGAAACTCTTCAGACAAGCAAGCATGAGCTACTGTATTTA
Organism: Picus viridis; assembly: GCA_033816785.1. Lineage (NCBI taxonomy): Eukaryota > Metazoa > Chordata > Aves > Piciformes > Picidae > Picus > Picus viridis. The sequence continues at coordinate 40,224,344 of CM066578.1, read as the reverse complement.
TTGCACTGCTCCTCCTCCTAGTTCTTTCTTGAAAGGAACCTTTTCACCTAGGTTCAGCTTGTCATTAGCAATGGCACTATAGATGGGCGGTTTTCTTTTTATCTATGATCTCTGGAAGCTGTGCTCTGTGTCAGGTGCTCCTTTCTTTTGACCTACTTTGGATTACAGCTTTGCCTTTAATAAGAACATAGTGCTCTTTTCACCACTTGATAGTCACTAATGTAGATAGAGCCTGGAGGGGGGAAAGAAGAAGTATTTAGTATTTATGATCCTACCTCTAAGCTGAAAAAAGGCAGAGTAGATGCATTTTTCAGATAGGTAAAAAAAAAAAAATAATCTCAGGTATTGGAAGTGATACAGCTGGGTTTTGCAGAGGCAAATTGTGTGTCTTGTTTATTAGCACTCATAAACACAGATTAGTTAATAAAAACCAAGTTATTACAAAAGTCTTGGTAAAGAAAAAGATGTATATTTAGCAGCCACTTTTTCTCAGTCCTCAGAGTATCTCAGGTGTCTTTAGACGAATTACAGGTGATTACATCAGCTGGACCTCTGTGTCATTGTTAGTCTCTGAAAAGTGCCTCAAAATAATTTTCTAATAATTTAAATTATGCTTGTAAAGTAATAAGGGTAATGTGTTTCGAGGTAATGGTTGTTGCCTTGTGGCTTCTCAGCTGACAGTCATTTGCTTTCCAAAATATAATCAGATTAATGACATTGTACCACAATGGCCTTGTGTCCTAAAGTAAAGAGGACTTTTACTGATAATTGCACTTGTGGCTCTTCTGTTATACACCTTGTGTATGAAGCTGTCATATGAGGTAAAAGATGGTCCAGTGGAACAGGACAAAAAATCAGAGAATTCTGGAAGGAAGATATGATGGTTGCCATGCTGTTTACATACTGAATTCTGGTCTGTGGTAACAGGTTGGACTTGATGATCTTTGAGGTCTCTTCCAACCTTGGTGATCCTGTGAAATTATGTGATTATCCTATTTCAGAGATTTATGTCAGAAGAATGTTGCCCTTTACATTTCTGTATGATAGTTTAGTCATTTGCAGAATAAGTGAGTCAACAGAAAACATAAGCACAGGACTGATTTTCACTATGCATGTCATGATCCTTAGTCAATAAATATTATGCTTTACAATTGATTATACTTTGTAAAACATTATTAAAAAATCACGCTCTTTTCTTAAAGAATTTAAGGGATCTGCCATTTGATATGTGAAAGAAGAACAGAATTATATTTGCTACTTTTAAAGAGGAAGGAAAAATAAATCCTTCTCTTTTACATGAAGGTGTCTAAGCAATTTATGTAACACTTGTAAAGCTCCTACAGATCTAAAATAGCATTTCTTAAGGAACTGTGGCTGAACAGGAAATGTAGCAAGAAGCAGAAATCTATTGAACCAGTTAAAGCTTTTTAGGAGTGGCACGTGTCTTTACCACAAAGGGAGAATTCCCACATAACCAAAGTGACTTTGTGGTGTTAGTCCTTTCCGGGATTTTAGCCTTCACTAACTAGTTTTTTTATTAAACTTTACCAAACTTCAAGGAGGTATCTCTCAGGTGGCATATTGCAACAGCATACAGCAGCCTTTTGTAGACTAAATATAATTAGGGTTAGCTGATTGCTAAGAGAATTAGAGCAAAAGTATCCAGGAAAAAGAAAAAAAAAGGAAAAAAAAAACCCTCTCTTGCCATCAAAGCTGTGCTCAAAGCTGCATGTGTGAGTATATGTAAAAGTTTTAATAAATACTTACTGAGGATGGCAGACATATACCATGACTAGTTAATTAAGCCATCATGGAAAGAATGCTGCAGTAAGCAGTCATTACAGAGTGTCTCAACAGATTCACCTCTCCTTTTCTCTCAATTTATTCTGCTAGTCTTTTTATTACAGAGCAGAAAAAGCAGGGAAAATAATGTGTGAAAATTAGATCAGGGTGACAGTTGCCTCTGAATGTAGCATATCTCAGAATTTACTTCATTTGGTAAAAATCCCAAACAACTTCATTGGCAATGAGTCAGCACCACTTGTTTTCCACCTTCTCTGTAGTTTGAGATTGTTTCAGCCAGGCTTTCACTCTTCCTGACTATTTAAAATGGTTGACAGGTAAAAACATTCTCATGGAAAATTATTTTGGCTGATTCAAACATTTTATGTCACTTGAGAAAAAATAGATTCCTCTCACTGCATGTGTGTGTGTGAAGTGTTCATGGTGTGTTTTTGAATGAGATTATTCATGGATATTAGAATACTACAACTGACTTCATTTAGATTTAGATAGCAAAATAAGACCTTTTTAAGGAAAATGAAGAAGTGGTGTTGAACAGTAGAGCGTGCATAAGCTTGACAAGGAGCAAATTCAAGCTAGACTAATATGGAGGAAAATATTTGCTCTTCTATGAGCATTTTTCAAATGTTTACTTGTAAATTGAGTAGTACTTGAGGTTTAATTTTTTGTAAGTTTGAATTAAGAAAGTGTAAAGCTGCAGACCTTTAGAAAGGAAGCAACTTCTAACACACATTCCTTGATCTTCCAAACCTAGGCTGTACATTACTGCTGTCTCAAATCATCTGAGATATGAGTAGTCAGATGAGGTTTATAGAGCTGAAAGGGATACCTCATATAACAGGAATTTTGACAATGTAATAATGTATCATAGATGATGCCCATTTTCCTGAACACAGGAGGAAAACAAAACAAAACGAAGCACAACACAAATGAACAAAAAAACTCCAACAAACCCCAACAGTTGCTTTACTTGTGGCTTCAAGCCACTTTTGTCTAACATGTGGTTTAAAATGGAATTTTTATGTGGCCATGGTCCTAGTACTTTCCAGTCTGCATGTCATTTCCCATTACTGATTTCTCTAGCTTCTCAGTTTCAATGGCAAAAGCTAATACTTCTCACCTTCTCCCTTTCCCTCTCTCTATCCCTTTTCCCACCCCCTGCTTTGTAAAGATTATGATTGTATCTATATGGAGGGTCTGGATGTCTAGAACTGCTGAGTTATTACTGTCCCATGTGGTTCACTTCATACTTTTCCCAAGAACCATTAGGGGGTATGGAAGGTGGTGTAGACTTGGGTCGTCTGACATGTAGACATGCCGGTACAAGTGGCAAGGCTGAAGTCTAGGTGCAGTGCAGTATGTATGTGATGTGTGCTGTCATATTTTCTAGACTAGCAGACATATGGATTAAATATTGGGAAAAAAAAAATTAAAAGCTTTCCATTTGCTGATGTTGCAACTATTTATCAAATCTCTTTTTACCAGGAACAAGTTCCAATCAGTTTTTTCCCTGATTTCAGAGCATTCAGACACATTCAGACACATTCAGACACATTCAGAGCATTCAGACATATATTTTGTCATTATTTCTGTTGCAGATACAAATACACTTACAGAAACTAAGCAATGGGTATTGAACAGTCTCAAGGACGAGAAAAGTCTTCATGGGTTTGTCTTGGGTAAGCTATTCTCCAGACTACTCCAGAATACACAATCACAGAATTGTCTAAATTGGAAAATACCTTTAAGATCATTGAGTCCTATCACTAACCATCTGACAAATCCTTGACTAAACCATATCCCTAAGCAATATATCTACAAGATTCTGAAATACCTCCGGGGATGGGGACTCCAGCACTGGCCTGGGCAAACCATTCCAATGCCTGAAAAGCTTTCCAATAAAGAAATTATTTCTAATATCAAATCTACTCTTTCTGATGGCTGAGTCAACTCCCATCAGGCAGTTTGGATGTAGCTGCCCTAATTCAGAAGAGAAAAAATGTTTACCTTGATAGTGAAACATCATACTAGGACAGGAGCCATCAGAGAGAAGGAAAAATATATCCAAATCTTTGTACCTTGAAGATGGACATACTGTTAACAATTGTCTCAGCTGAGCCCTGGTACATGTAAACCCTCCCTAATCAGTTCAGGGAAAGTCTGTTTGCAGGTCAGAGAACCATTTAATTAGTTTCAAGTAGAGACTTTGCTATGCTTTTGTCTTGGGTGGAGGCCATCATTGTTTCAAGGTCTGATTACATTTTTTTACTGACTTAGTCATGAAAAGGCAGACAAGTCATCTGTTACACATTCTTGAGTGCCATCTACTGGCACCTTCTCTATTACAAGCACTTATACACATTTGCATGCATGTAGACATATTAACATATTTTATATACAAACACACATACATATATATGCACATACAGATAGGTAAATATCTGCATATAAATGTATAGATATAAATGTTTAAGTCAGGTCTTTAACAACAAATATGCAGTTGGTTACTACAGTTAAGAGCTCTCACCTCATTTTTACTGTGTTCAGGAAGCAAAATGAAAGCTAAGTAAAATTAGCAGAATTAATGAAGCCTGTTTTCCTATGAGACAGTATCCCTTATTCCTAACCAATTCCATGTCCCCTCCAACATGCACAGAATTCACTATTCTGAGTTTCCAGTTTCCCCTGCATCATCCTATCCTCTATAATTGGCTAAACTGTAATTGTTTTTCCTTTGGTGGGAACAATAATTTCTATTCTTTTCTCTGTTTCTAGAGTTGGTGAAACTTTTAGAGGACACATTTTTAAGCTACCTCTCCTTCTCAGACATTGCTGAAACTGTTCAATAAGAACATAAATGTTACCAGGTAGACCAGTAAGGAGTACAGAGGCTATAATCCCGTCACTCAGTTCACTCAACTGCATTCAGTTTGACAAAGTTCATTTTAATTAATTGGTTGCCCTAATAATGATTAAACATAAGTTGACAGTTAAATATATTATTTCTTCTTGAAGGAGATTTAAAGATTTATTATTTTTATTTTAATTTGATTTTGGGCTTCAAGGTAAACATTCAGGCACTGAGAGAAAGTAAACTGCTGCCACTGACATTTATACAGAAATGGATATGTGAAAATGAGGACAGAATTTTTCTTACAAGTAGTTCAGATATCTCACTTTTTACTTTGCTATTGCAAGTGACGTGGCATTATGTTTTGGATTTCAACCATTTTCTTCATGCAACAACATTAAAGAGATGGCAATTTTCTGATGTTTATATTCTAGATTTGCCTTTACCACTTATTTCTGTCCCACAGAAAACTCCTTGTCTTGCTTGTACCAGATAATAACAACCATGAAAAAAGACATGCATTCTACAGGTTAGGTAGTATTGCAGAGCCTACATACCCGTGTTCTGTCCAGATGATGAAGTGTAGCCACTGATATTTACCAGAAGCAACTGCTAATTGCAATCTCTAAGCCAAGCAATGATCATTTGTGCCTTTTCAGTGTGATCCTGCCCTACTCCTTGTGCTTCACCTTTTTGACAATAAAGGCCTGAGGAAAAAAAAACCCAGACATTTCATTCAGCTAGTTCTCATTTCATCTTTAAGAAGTAAATTTCACTTCTGAGCCTAAGACACAGACAATTACTAAATATCTGCAGAAATAATATTCAGAAAGAGAAAATACTTCTTGCTAACCATTGGCTAAATCAAAAAAAGCAAAACCTTGTTATAGGGTCACCAATCTATTACAAATCAAGACCCTGACTCCAAATGTTTTCTTCCCTTCTGTTTTAACAAAAATCTGCTTGCTATGTGAAAAGGATATTTTTTGACTTAACTTTTGAGAAGTCTAAAGAAACAAACATTTGCAAATAAATTACGATTCTTTTGAAAAATGTATGTAGGTTCATGAATATGTGTAGTTCCAGCAAAGTTCTGTGCAAAAAATAAACACTATGAAAGTTCACATCTAATTTTAAGTTAACACAGAACAAGAAAATGTAACAAATAATGGAAAGAAGAAAAATAATGTCAAAAGGGATCAGCTTTGTGAAGGGATAGGGCTGGGCTGGCCACTAACTGAGTTACAGACAGTCTCTATCTTGCTTCCCAAGGGGGAATATAAAAGAAATGAAAGAGAACAAGGGAGAGAGCCTTATGAATTTGAAAAGAAAACTGAAATTACTGTAGTGAAAGTAAAAATAAAATTAAATGTTCATAAATACATACAAACCCAGTAATGAACCCAACCCTACTTATGGGAGCTAGTCACCACCCTCTCTAATGCTGAAGCAGAAGTCCAAGATTGTACCCATTGGTTAACAGAACCTGGATTCACGATCTGGATTCTGGAGTTGGATTCAGCAACTCATGGTTCGCAATGGAAGGTTGAATGGACAGTTTCCCTCAGATACTGGCCTGAGCATGAGCTTTATGCCAGATAAGACATATACTGAATGGAATACCTTGCTGCTCAGTTTAGGGTCTTGTCTGTTCTTCTTCACCTGTCTTGTCTGTTCCTCGCTGCAGGTGCAGCCTTTTGCTCTGTACCTCTACACAGTACACAAGATTCAGTAGTGATCTTGGTCTGTACACCAATCCTTGGATCTAATTAGAAACATCAAGTATCATCACTTCTAAAAGTGACCACTGACTTCAAAAATATGCTAACTTCAGAAAGTACAGTAAAAGAAAAAAAGACTGAGCTGAAAAGTAAAATCCCTGAACAGAATTAGTTCTAGCTCAAACCAAGACAAGCTTATCCAATGTTTTCCCCCTGTCTGTTCTTCTGCTGGTTTAATTTCTATATGAAACCTCTATCTGTATCAATTTTATGAAATCTCTGCTTTACTAAGCTTTGAATTGATTATTTTAACTTTTGTCTACTTCTAATATTGTTCTTATGATTTTTTTTCCTTCATATGTTTTATCTCCTGAGATATGTTTCATTCTGTGCATTACCTTTCAATTTTTTTTATTAGAGCAAAGTGGAATAGAAATATAAACTAAAATCACTATATGGTTTTCTGTTTCTTTCTTCCCTTTATTCCTTTCCTACAGTTCAAGTGTTCTACTTACCCTTTGTGAATAGCCACAAACTGTATGCAAACAGTTAGGAAACGAAGGTACCAATGGTTCTCTGTAGAGTTACATTTGTGCCACACACATATCCACGCTCCTTATCCTTCAGGACAGCCAGTATTAAATCATACTAGAGGTCAGCAGAAACACAATCGATTTTGATGAGCTTTGGGTTAAGACCAAAACAACCTGAAACTTTCAGTAAGTCATTTCCCATGCAGGGGAATAAGATTTTCACCCAGTACTAAACCATAAATAAAGAGCAATATCATGATTTCATAGAATCATAGAATCATAGAATCAGTCAGGGTTGGAAGGGACCACAAGGATCATCTAGTTCCAACCCCCTGCCATGGGCAGGGATTTAGTGTTTTAACTCTATCCTGACTTGAAATGATCAGAGACTTTATTTGAAGTAGGCTTCAGAGCATAATAACATTAAAAAAAAATCCCAATAGTAAGAAAATGAGTTAGATGCATTTTGATTCTGAAAATATGAATACTGTGAAGACTTAATCAGTAGGTAAATAAATTCTCATTCATTTATCCCACACTATATTTAAACAATTTCCCTTTACTCTAGAGTTGACTGAAGACAGCAAAGACGATTTCTTCTTGTAATTGGAGCTGTACCAATCTCTGCAGTTAAATGAGTAATGTTTTTCATTATGTTCCACCATAGTCTTTCATAGGTTTCTGAAATTTTCAGCTTTCAGATTGAAATTTTGCAGGCTCCTTCTCTCTGGCGGTTATTGGTACCATCATTATCCTGATTGCCATTTATTATTTTCTCTGTGAAGATAGTTTATACAAGATGTTTGATGCATTTTGAAAGGTAAACAAGACACAGGAGCAAAAGAATATTCTTTATTTAAAAAAAAATTTAAAAAAAATCCAAACTTCAAATATGCTTTTCAACAGCATTAAAGCTTCAAATAATTGACAATAAAATTTTCATTTTCCACTGTAATATATTTACTGTAAAGTGTCTTTACAAGGAAAAAGTAAAACAAAACAAAACATACCACAAATACTGGAGTGAAAATCCAAGGAAAAAAAAATATATATATTAGACTGTGCTATTTGAGAAATCTTATATAATTCTGTAATTAAAGCCTGCTCTAATGAACACATAAAGGGACAAAGATAAGCTGTATGTCTCACAGAACATACTTGGCACAGGTATTTATGGAACAATGCTACATAAAACCAATGAATTATTTGACCAGCAATAGGACTAATACAAGAGAAAAAAAAAATTAGAGGTGTTTGTGATAATTTTGGCAATAATTGTCCAAGCTACGAATAGAATAGAATAGAATAGAATAGAATAGAATAGAATAGAATAGAATAGACCAGGTTAGAAAGGATGAGCGACCTAATAATAAGACACCATAAAGAATTTATGATATAACATTAAATAGTGCAATTGAATTAATTTGTTACATCAGTTCTATAAAACAGAATAGAAATTCAGAGTGTAGTTTGTATTTCTGGTTATCCTTAAGACCTTCTCAGTAGCATATCATTAGACACCTTTTCAAATATTCCCAAATGAAGGGGGGCTTTTTGCCTTCTTTTCTTACTTTTTTTTTCCCTCTCCTTTTCTTTCCCCAGTTCAATTTGCACTTTGTCTTTGAAACCTACTCTCGGCCTTTAATTACCTTTGATGGACTAGCAAGGCTCTCCACAGAGCAGTTCATAGACTTAAGCTAATATATCATAAATGAGAAATCTGCTTGATGTACTATTTTAAAGCATCATTTTAAACTGGAAGGACACATCACGTTGACACACACTCAATAATAGCATTTCACAGCTTTTAACTGAGCTAGTAAGTGCGCTGCCCTTTTTTTCTCCTCGCAGAGACAGCTGCCCATTCCTGTACTGTTCCTGCCAATATTCTGCTATCTTTATTTAGAGAATTAAAGAATTGCTCAGAGGCTTCTGCAGTTGCAAAAAAAAACCTAGCCATGGAAGGGGAGGAGGACAAAAATTATTCAGGAGGCGAATGACAGCTTTTCATCTGGGGATCATGCAGAAGGGATGATTCCTTCCATAAAAATAGATCCTGCTATGTTGTTTGCTCCTCACAATTCACAAGGGCCAATCATTCTTAAAGCAAAAAAAAAAAAAAAAAACCAACACCAAACCCTTAAAACTGTGAAGTCAGCTGAATCCTACAATCCTCATTCAGACACACTGGTTTGTTGGCTATTTTTTTTTTCCCCCAATTATGACTATTTTACACAGCAAGGCATGCTGAGCTGGCTCCTAAAAGAAACAGATTGTTCTTATAGCCGCCCCTCCTGTCCTTCAAGAAACAATACCAGACTGAGTCAAATCAGCTCGCACAAATTTTGTTTCATAGAGACCATTTGAATTGCATTTGTCGACAGTAACTTTTTGTGGTGGTTTGTTGTGTTTTTTTTTTCCCAGAATGCTGCTAAAAAGGGAAAAAGGCAGCAACAAAAAAAAAAAAAGAGTTAAAAAAAGAAGAACATTGTGATCATTGTTAAATAAACTGTCATCCTGTTTAACTGAATGGAGTTATTTAAATGTCACCATAATGAGCTGTTTGGAGTTTATTTTTTAAATTATAATCCGTTAATTAGCGATTAATGTGTGCCTTTAAGACACAGCCCACTGCGGGAGGTGCTGGCAAGGCATTTTGCCTCAGCAGGAGTGCTAGGCACTAGTTAACACAGAATAAGCAACTGGGACAGATCCTCAGCCGGTTAGGATTTAACTTTGTATTTTCTGGAGCCCAAAAGGAACTATACTTTCATATGGTAATAAGTTACAGAAGTGTCTTTCAGCAGGTGGGGAAAGGGTTGGAACCTGCGAGGGTGCTGGTTAATCATAGTCCCTGAGGATGGAAAAGAAGTGTTACCTCTGCAGCTTCATTAGCAGTATAGACAAGCTGGGAGGCACCATTTAGCTGACCCATTTCTATCGGTTATACCAAGTACCGAAGGATCAGTGATCGAGTTATTTGTCAGAACAACTGTTTCATAATAAAGAACAGAACAAGCAATGCTTGTACTTAGAGATAGGCAGTAGGGGGTTATAAGAGATTATCACTCTTGTTTACTTCCATGTCTTCTGGAGGGCTGATGTCTGGATGAAATTGTTCAGCCACTGAAACATTAACTTTCAAATAACTGGTTAGTTGATCAGAAATCTGAAGTAAATCCCATCATGCGTGCTGAGTTAACATCAAATGATTCTGTTAGTTACCAGGTTGCCTGTTTTGTGTCATATGAACCAATGCTCACATATTAAATAATTAAGCAATTGAGAAAGCTCACATCTTATTTAAGTATCAGCCTCCCAAGTTATCTAATTCAGTGTCAATCTTTTTGTTTAGGTCCTGGATAACGAGTTGATTCAGAAGGTCAAATTATCCCGTGTGACTGCTGACCACAAACTTGTGTGGATTCCTCTAGTCCATATAGCACTGAAAGCTTTCCAATTCTTTACAGATAGAAAACACAAAATTTAATCTAAAACAGATGCACCCTCTACCCCTTCAATATTTATCAAGATTGTGCGGTTTTGATAATTTTGTTCCATTTCTTCATGCCAGAATGTGATTTCCCCCCGTCCCTCATTCAGGGATTAAAAGCAGCAGCTACAGGTTCTTCATCTAATGCCCGTTACTGACATTTTGCTTCCTCTCACCTGACTTAAACCAGAAAGAAATATCAGATTCATTGGTATTGCTTGGTTTTCATGCAGAGTTAGAGAACAGCAGCTATTGCTGTCTTGTAAATGAAAAGCTAGTAAATATTAGAACTGAAATAAAATTACTTCCACTTACAAATTCATGTTTCACACTACAGGTTAATGTCTCTAATTTTATCCATTTACATTGGTGAGTTCATCAGCTGAATTTTCTTTCCCTTTCCTTTCACATCAGGTTTTGCAGAAAAGGAAATTCAACTTAGTAATAATATGTGAATCTGTTTCTCAAAATTGCAATGTGGAGCTTCAGTTGTAGCTGGCACTTGTAGAAAGACTTCCAGTTTCCATCTAGATGAATGCTTCCCATGTCTGTCCACCTGTGTACAGAGCTATGTACAATTATGGTCCCAGAATGGATCATTTGCATTTATGGTCTGTATTTTTATGCTTTTGGCTTCTATATAAGCTTCTTTTTTTTTCCACTGAATCTGAACTTATTTAAATATTATGCCACTGTCTAGAGTCCTCACCACATTCTGTGTGGGCTTTGCTCTGTTTGTTTGCTTTGTCTAAAACAGATTTTTTAAATACAGTTGTAAACAAATAATAATGACATAAACAAATGCAAGACAAGCTCAAGAATCTCTGTACAGAAGAATAGAGAACTTGTTAAAAATGAAATATTCAGCTGAGCTTAAAGGAAAAAATAATGCAAAAAGAGGAGCAGGCAAAGGAAGATGGAAAGATGTTTTAACAGGTTATCTTAAAGCATTGGGAGTTTAATTTAAACACAACCATTAGCTATGCTAGCTGACACAGGGCAGTTTGGGTTCATCCTATCAGAATCTCTACCCTAATTAATGAGAACTGCTGTAGCCCATTTTGTTGGTTTTGTGTCTGGTAGGGTTATGGTAGTGGAGATGAGGGCTACTGGCCTTAGATCCTGTAACAATCTTTGAGAAGCTTCCATATCTCCAAGTTGGAGCTGTCTCTGGCCAAGGTGAAGCCAGTCAGCACCTGTGCAATAGCATATTTAATAGGTGAAAATCTGTTTCCTGGCTTCTTTTGTTTTGGATAGGAGTTGGACATGGTATAGCAAACCAGGGCAGTAAGGAAGGAGGGGAGAGCTCATGCCAGAATAGTGATTCCCCTACAGCTCATGGTGGGATGCAAGTGAGCCTTTGCAGTCCTAAGAGATCAATGGTAGAGAAGTATCCCATGTACAGTCCATGAAGGGTCCCACAATTGAGTAGGGGACTACCATGACACACCCAAAGAAGGGTGTGATTATGAGGAGGTCCCAAGCTGGATCCCTCATTCACTGGGAGGACAAAAGACCACAGAAGAGACCCACAGAAGCTGGAGAGGTGCAGGCTCCCCAGACAGGTTGTGGAGTCTCCTTCTCTGGAGACATTCAAGACTCATCTGGATGCATTACTGTGTGACCTGTGCTACATTATATAGTATCATAGTCGGGGTTGGAAGGGACCACAAGGATCATTCAGTTCCAAACCCCCTGCCATGGGAAGGGACACCCCACACTAGATCAGGCTGGCCAGAGCCTCATCCAGCCTGGTCTTAAGCACCTCCAGGGACGGGGCCTCAACCACCTCCCTGGACAGCCCATTCCAGGGCTTCACCACTCTCATGGTGAAGAACCTCCTCCTCATGTTCAGCTTGAATCTCCCCACCTCCGGCTTCATTCCATTCCCCCTAGTCCTATCACTACCTGATATCCTGAAATGGTTCTGTTCTGGCAGGGAAGTTGGACCTGATGATCTCCTGATGTCCCTTCCAACCTCAAGCATCCTGTGATCCTGTGATGGAGGACTGTTTCCCATGGAAGGGACACCACTTTGCAAGAAGGGAGGACTGTGAGAAGTTTTCCCTCTGATGAGGAAGGAGTGGCAGGAGAAATGTGGGACAGACTAGGACTGACCAAAATGGCACTTCTCTGACCCTCAGTATTGCTGAGGAGGTAGCATAGATGTGGCCAAGAAGAGAGGGTTGAGGTGAAGATGATTTAGTGATCTGATTGCATTTATCACTCCCCTGCTCTGATTCTATTAGTGAATTGGTGGTGATCTTGTTGTTGAAATTAAATTGATTCTTTCTCCCTCGGTTGAGTCTGCGTTTTGCCTGTGACCACAATTGGTGAGTGAGTTCTTTCCTTTGTCCCAACACCCTTTTGTTTTATTTTTCCCTCTACACCTCACCACAGTGGGGTAAGTCTGAGGAGTGACTGCATGATGCTTAGTTGCCACATGGGCAGGCTCAAACCATGACATCCATGCTAGCTATTGACCCATCTCCAGGAAACCTATGAAAGTGTTGGTTGACTTCAGATAAAGCTGCTCAAAAAAAATCTTATTAATAACACGAGGCCATATGCCAATAAATATTTCTGAGAACATAACTATTTTGTATTTGAAAACAGAGTTTGTTTTGTGGAGATGTGGGCTTTTTTCCCTCTAATTTTCAAGCCTGTGATGCAGTTGCTAGGTATAGTTCTGCACCCTCTCCAACAAGTCTCTTTCTTCTCTGTGCAGTTTTGACACTGGAGTTGGATCATCTCAGATGCTCTCTTATTTAGCTGAAATGTGTCTTCAAAGCACTGTGTAGACATCATTCTCAGTTTCTTCACTATTAGATGGAATATAAACATGATGTAAAACTAAGCCAATGGGATATCTCATACATTCTCTCTCTTGTCATACAAAATCTTTGCTGTTTTGGTTTTGTTGTTTGTTTTTTGTTTGTTGGGTTTTTTTTTTTTTTTTTTGGGGGGGGGGGGGTGTTTCCTTTGTGCTTTTTGGTTTTTTTGGTTTTGTTTCTTTTTCTTCTGAAGGGGGGAAAATTGTCTATTGTATTATAAATGTCAATTAGAATTTATAAAATAAGAATTTTTTCTTTATCCCTCTTACAAAATAAGTTTTTTTCTGGCTGTTTTTTTGTTTGTTTGGTTTTGCTTACCTGAAAGTCTTGGGCCACATTGAATTTCCTACTATTGTTCCCAGCACTTTGCTTATCACAGTGCAGTCTTCAGATAAATAAAATAACAATTTTCCTTCATGCACTACAAAGGATAAATTCAGAGATAACAGTGAACTGGGGATTAGAAATTGTGCTAAATTCATATGGTAATGAACATCTGTGATGTTTTGGTGACTCATTTGCTCAAAAGGATACAATCCCCAGGTTTCATTATTGTCTTTGAAAACTTGCAGGAAGTCCCACACTGAACACTGATGACAGACAACACAGTGGTGTCCCAGTAAGATATAGGGCAATGCTAGGCTATATCCCAGTGTGATGCAATGGCTAATGTCTAATACATGGAAAACTTCTCAATAGTTTAGTGTTTTAATGACATCCTGAAACATTAATGAAAATGTAACTTAATGAATCACCTTGAGTGCTGTTGCAATTTTTTGCTTGTTTGTTTGTTTTTTCTCCATTTGCTGAAGTGGCACAAATCAAGCCACCTGCCAGGAAACTCACTTCTGAATGGCTTAACTCCTTTCTTTTCCTTCTCCTCCCACTCCTCCCTTGACAGATAAGACTTTTTTCAAGCGTGTTCTAAGAATTTCAGAGCATATTTTCCTAATCAACTATGTTAAGACATTCAGCCATTTACACTGGAGGATTTTCTTTTACAAAATAAGAACGCCTTCTCTTCAAGTTATTTTGTCACTGGGCTTGCACTGATGTAGTTTGATGTGCTCAATGACTTCAAAGTAAGGAAACCACCAAAAAGTAGTTTTGAAAGGGAAGCCACAAAATACTTGCCATTCAGAGATTTGTGGAAAAGCCAAGAAAGGCTAGGATAATGCAGAAAATTCAAGTTGATGTTACTGCTCAGAACAGAAAAGGAAGGCCTAGGGAAGGCACAGAGATGTGAAAAGGATGTTGCAGGTCAAAGCAAACTAAGTGCTGTAGTCTGAAGTATTACAAGTCTGCCAGTGTCTGTTCCTGGAACATAAGAAAAACAGCAGTAAGCTCATGCAAATGTACCGTGTACTGCATTTTGCCCAGAGAAGCTTGATAAACTGCCCAGGTGGGGATCAGTGTTATATACAACCATCTTGTCCTTCTGTATGGTCTTGAACAGCATTAATCCAATCAGTACAGCAAAAGTTTTTACACTAAAGCTCACCAGAAGTTCCTTCTTGTACATAGCAATCTTTGTAAATAAGCTTTGTAAATAGGAACTCACAAATATTTGCTTTCCAAGAGGACCACGAGCTCCAACACATGTTGATTCTGAATTCCTTTTTGTACCCTCCTCAGCTGTTTTACCAAGTCGCTCATCTGAAAGCGTCTTTAGAGTAACCTGCTGGATATTGAACTTTCTCTAGGGTTAAAATATATGTAAGTATTTTATTGGATAGGTGAGATAGTTGGTTTTTGTAAGCTTAATGATAATTTACCTCATAAAGTGGCATTATGGTTACAGCAGGAAGCAAAATCTGGAGACACTGCACTTTTTGTGCACATTTTTCATCACAGATAATTTCATCCTGCATTTAAATTTCCTACATGTGCCCAGTGATGCTGCTTTTCCTGGACATCTTTCAGGCCATTGGAGACTGTAGTATCTGAAATTATAATCTTAACCAAAAAAAGCTGGATTTACAGATGGTTATCAGGAGTAGATTGAATTTTTATAATTAACAACAATTTTATTGCAGAGATCTTTACCTTCAGGCTTCAGGGTTTAAGCTTTCGCTGATATTAAAGATCAGGAAACACCTAACTGTAAATGAAGATTTTTCTGCATTCTGCTCCTGTAAGGTTCTTGGACCTTTTTCCTGGGGGCCACAATAGAACAGTCTGTCACACCTGACAGAGTTCACATTTGGTCCATCACAGCATTTTTTTTTTTTTTTTTCTCTTATGAATTCTTACAAATCTTTTTTTAACTTTGAGGACATCTGACCAAGCCAGAAATCTCATTTCCAACCACTTAGTTCTCTTAAATCCTGGGTAGTTTAAATTGTTCTAAACTTTCTTGGAGGGATTATTCTTTTAATTGCAATTATACAATGAGCATTTCATGATCTGTATTCATTGTACAATCATAGAAAAAAATTTAATCCTGAATAAGATGTTGAATAATAATTAAAACTACTGAAGACTTGATTAAGAGTGTTCAGGGATTAGAAATGGGAATTAAAAATGGCTATTGGGCCCAGGGGTAAATTCAAGGACTTCAAACACCTTTTCAAGGAAAAGAAGCCACAACAACCCCACACATCCCAAGCAAAACAAAATGAAACTTGTTTTTCAGAGTAATTAAAAAAAATTTATTGGGCTAAGGATTTCCTCCAGGAAGCAGTCTAAAAAACCCACAAAAAAACAATAGAATGTACTTTCTGAGCTCCTCAGAGAGTTCATTGTGTATCAGAGAGGACACAATCGCTGATTAGTTTCAGTGGGAGTCTTAAATGCCTGAACTGTAAAAGAAAACTGTGGGGGGAGGGGTTATATCTAGTAAAGAAGCAGAGTAAAAGAAAACTTTGAGGAGAAAGAGCAAATCAGGAAATGAGGGCTGGGTTTTATTTCCTATCATAAAAGTGACCTATTTACAAATTGGGCAGATACTACTTTTTTTTTTTCCTCTTCCAAAAAGAAATCATTATAAATTGTGTTTTTATTTTATATATGTTTAAAAATATCTCTTCTAAATGAAGTGAAGGAATTTTTCCATATTATTACAGATACATTTGAAATGAGTGGAAGTGAAGTATTTTGTCCCTTGCACCAAGCACCCCATCAAGTCTCCTCCTGAACACCTCCAATGATGGTGACTCCACCACCTCCCCAGGCAGCCCATTCCAATGGGCAATCATTCTCTCTGTATAGAACTTTTCCTAACATCCAGCCTAAACCTCCCCTGGTGCAGCTTGAGACTGTGTCCTCTTGTTCTGGTGCTGGCTGCCTGGGAGAAGAGACCAACCTCTGCCTGTCTACAACCTGCCTTCAGGTAGTTGTAGAGAGCAATAAGGTCACCCCTCAGTCTCCTCCAGGCTAAGCAACCCCAGCTCCCTCAGCCTCTCCTCATAGGGCTTGTGCTCCAAACCCCTCACCAATTTTGTTGCCCTTCTCTGGACACGTTCCAGCAAGTCAACATCCTTCCTAAACTGAGGGTCCCAGAACTGGACACAGGACTCAAGGTGAAGCCTAACCAATGCAGTGTACAGGGGCAGAATGACCTCCCTGCTCCTGCTGGCCACACTGTTCCTGATGTAGGCCACGATGCCATTGGCCCTCTTGGCTGCCTGGGCACACTGCAGACTCATGTTCAGCCTATCATTGACCAGCACCCCCAGGTCCCTCTCTGCCTGGCCGCTCTCCAGTCACTCTGACCCCAGCCTGTAGCACTGCATGGGGTTGTTGTGGTCAATGTGCAGAACCCAGCACTTGGATGTGTTCAATCTCATGCCGTTGGATTCTGCCCATCTGTCCAGCCAATATGTATGCATGCATATTTACTGTGTTTACTGCAGCTCTCTGCAGTTCCTCATCACAGTACCGAGCCTTAGAATGACTAGATTGTTCTTCATTTCCAGTAAGTGAATAGAATATGACACTGAAAATGCAAGAAATCAAAAATATATGTGGCTTGAGAAATATTTTTCAAAAATATCAGCACCACCTAAGTTTCAAAATGAAGATTTATGGGAAGATTCTGCGCCGGTACTAACCGATGCAACTTCTTGCTTCAGTGATGATTTCTGTGAGATGGGGCTCTCATTAAAATATCTAAGTCCTCACCTTCAGCTTACACAGGTGGTTGTCCCCATAGAAGTGCTCACTAACAGAAATAGTCCAAAAAGTGATTCCCTTAACAAAAACAGCACAACAAAATGACACCTCTGAGGTAGTCAATCGCTTAAGAGCAGATAGCTAGAAAATGTGGCAGACAGGGTCTCTTTCTGATTTCTTTTGTATAACTTTACCTGGGAGTCACACTAAATGAGACTTGAGTACTTTTGAAATTGAACTCTATTACTTTCACAGTTTCTACAGTTTTGTACTAGCTATTCTATAATTCCTTATTAGTGTATATTAAAAGCCTCCTGGATATGCAGCTGAAACTTCATATTAGGAAATGGTGAAAATAACTCATAAATTAATTTGCCTCTATTAAGGCATCATTTTTACATGTGAATGGAAACAGTAAATCTTTCTGAGCACTGCAATTTCCTTAATATCTTCCTCCTTTGATTCCAGACTGGAACAAAAATTGAAAAGGTTAACAGTTCTGATTAGAAAACAGTCAATTTTGATTAGATCAAAAAGTGTTGCTAGGGTAGAAATAATATGAGTTTGATTTGGGCATATTGTATTTTCTGAGCTATATATTGAAATATGATTTCTTTTCAAGCAATAACTTCCAAATGAAAACCTGAAATAGTCAATGCAAAATGCAGAAATGGAATGTTTTTACACTATTAATAGACAAAAAAAAATCACAAAATCAACACAGTTTTAAGAAGCATATTTCAAAGAAGGCTTTTGTAAGTGTAAACCAACTATGATTAAACTGTCCTACTGACTGGACATGATTTGATGTAACTGCATGAAGCATAGCACAAGCTTTTAAAGGAAAGTAAGCTAAACCTTCACCTTCAGCTTCTCTTACAAGGTTTGCACAGACATGTAGCTAGCACTGACAATTACCTTTACATATTATTCTGAGAAGGAATTAGCCTGTCAATCAACAAGAAATTAATTATGATTATTTTCAGAGATCTCACAAACTGGCATTGTAGATTCTTGACAGAAGAAGGAGGTGTAGTACATATGGTCATTGCCCAGGTGTCAGAATGATAGCAAGGCACAAAGAAAATTCCTCTTTGCTTTTGTAGTCAGCTGTAAAAGGAAAACAGTGTGTTATAAAGCAGAATGGTGCCAGACCAGTGCATACAGATTACTAAGCACTGCTAATTATGCCTCACATGTGAGAAATGGGAATGACAGCATCACTGTGAGTGACAGCAGATTCTAAAACTCCCTGTGGAAAGACACAATCTTAAATGATGTCCCACAGACAGATGCAGAAGAAATACAGGCCCCATGGTTTGAAATTAAAATTCAGAATTCTCTATATCAACTGAGAAGCTGAACTTGCCTGAGACTGATAAAAGGGTGTATCAGGCATCATGGCAGCACCTTTAGGCAATACCCTAGGCCTGTATCTTCTCTAAACCCTGTACCTTTTATGAATGATTTATTATTTGCCATGATTCCATCGAATGTTACCTTCATTTTTAAATACTAGCCTTGCAATGATTTGTTCCTCTGCACTTTATCAGTTCAGACAATTATACTTATGTTCTTCAACATGCCAAGGAGTAAGTGTTTATCATGATGGATTTCAAATAAATGATGATAGTTATATAAAGGAATTTTCTCAAAATCATTATTGTCTCCTGCCTGATGACTTAATTCTGGCTGCATACTTCTGTCCTTCGGCATCTCCTGTGGAATTAGCTATTATGCATGTTCAGTGACAGGTACATGCAGATAGGAGATTACAAGTGTTCTGTTCTTTGCTTCTGTCTATTCTTTGCTAATATGTACATTTTTGAATTTGCAACTTTTGTGGACAAATGAGGGCCATGCACGTTTTCTGTGAATTTCAGTCTGTGTTTTTTCATGGCCAAAACTAATGAAACAAACAAACAAAAAATCCTTTGCCTATGTCCAATGAAATCTGTACACCTGATGTAAAGATACAGAAAACAAACAAATAAAAATTTAAGTCAATTATTCAATTAATTATCCCCTTTTGTATCCAAATTTATCTGAATTCCTTGAAGCTCTGAAGCTTTCTCAAATGTTGTAAGAACAGGATTTTGTGTTAAATATTCTTTCTGTACTCCTCACCAGACCATGGTAACGAAAACAAAAGTGGGTTTACATATATTTTTCCAGAAACATAAAATTAAGGCTTTCCTTTTATTTTTTTCCTATTTTCCTTTTTAACTAAATCTTTGTCTCAGAAAAAAAAAAAACAAAAAAAAAAAAAAAACAGAAAAGAAAAAAAACAGAAGATGTCTTCAACAGAAGTTCTGTTTTCATAATACTTTAGGAGAAACTAGCATTCAGTTTGGATTTCAAATGAAATCCATGTATTTTAGGTCTAGAGCTTGATGCAAAATCAAGCAGATGCACATTGCTTTTACTGTAGTCAATATGTTTAAGAGAATGAGGGGGAAAAGGCAAAAGTGCATTTTTTGGCAACAGTTCACTTAGATCTTTTATATTCCTTTTATTATAAAGAATGTGCTTCACATGTATGTTCTGAATTTCAAAGCAAGCACACTAAAATATCTAAACCAGTTTCTGGAGTCTTCCATCAATAGAATTTACTTGCTTGTTAGAAAATACTTAATTTTATGTTATCTATTGCTTTGCTTATGGATGGAGAAATTTAAATTCAGCACTATTTTTTATTTTTCAAAATTAACGTGGCAATGGCAAAAAGATAAACTGCTCCATATGAATAAATATATCATACCCATAGGGGCACCTTTCTTCAAGTTCAATGGAGAATTAATTCACTTGTTAGGATGTAAATTATACTTCTAGCACTGACATGAAAGGATGTACTGCAAATGTACTGCTGCAAAGGATGTACTGTAAATATATATAACTTTGGCAGTAGATAATATTTATATGTTGTTAATTTAGAATGTATATTTTCCTCTGTAAAACCCTC
Source organism: Picus viridis (assembly GCA_033816785.1). NCBI lineage: Eukaryota > Metazoa > Chordata > Aves > Piciformes > Picidae > Picus > Picus viridis. The sequence continues at coordinate 40,204,034 of CM066578.1, read as the reverse complement.
CAATAGGATGCAAACACTTTTTCCTTGTGTGCTTCCTTTGTTCCTTCCCCAAAATATCCACTGTTTCTCAATTACATGGCAACTAAAATGTAACTTAGAAATTCACATCTATTGTAATCTGGAATGCTAGGGAAAAACTGAACTCCTTATATTGTACTTTTCAATCTACTTTTGCATTGCAGTGTATTAACTTCTCTATATGTGAACGCATTTGTCATCTCTTTGAGCAAATTTAATGGGTATTTATTTTCCACTAAGACACCACACAGGGTTCTTCACACATTTCGTATTTTATTTGTGCTGATGAACTTATATTCTTAGTTGTCATTTTCTTCTTCTCCTCTAAGCAAATTTAACACTTTAAACTGGGTAACCTATGACCCAAGGCATATAGGACCATGCAGATTGAAACTTGATGACGGATTAAAGGCAAAACTAAGTAAGCAACCTGAATGTTTTGCTGGAATGTAATCCATATATAGATTACTTAGATGGATTTTTTTCTTTGTATCTAGTGTTCAGTGTAAAGGAAAACCCTGAGACCTGAAAAGAAAATACCTGAATCTTTTGGAAGCCTGGACCAGCAATAATTGGAAAACCTCATTGCTAGCTAAGCAACACCATTAAGTTTTGGAGAAAGATGAGGAATAGGAGTGGGAGCTGTCTGTTATAAGGAAGAGATTCTATTAGATGTCAGGTGACCAGTAGACACAATAAAGAGGTCTTCAGCATAAAAAAGCAGGCACCACAGAATCAAGAAAGCAGCAGGTACAGGAAGGAGAAATGAGGGAAATAAGATCTGGGAAAATGAAGGCAGAGGTTCACAGAAGCAGAGTATAGGACAGCAAAACCAGAGGAATTATTCTTAACATTTTAAATATTGATTACAGTTTTGGGGCTCTAGGCTTGTGACTAGGCCATTGGATGAGGTTAAGCAGCAGACAAAAGTAATTATTCCTAGTGTATACAAATATTTCAGCACTAGCAGAACAAGGTTTTTGTTCTGGAATTCATCACAATCCACCAATCATAAGATACTGCTGCTGTGGCATTGCATATGTACAGTTTGCACAAGAAGTAGTTTTAGGAACACGTACCTCCACAACCAGCCACAGCTACCCTTTCACAGAGGGATTTACAAAACTACAGCCCTGAAAAGTAGCTCCTGACAACCAACACGTTCAGAGGAAATTCAGCTTTGCCAAATTAGCTTGGCCTATAAATGTTAGATTAAATATAACACAATAATGAAAAGGAGCCAAAAATGGGTCAGGAAATGTTTGCTTTAGATATTGGCAGTATAAGCAATTATGCTGAATGTAACAGTGAGCTATTACACTATGCAAAGTTTTACTAGATTTAATCCCCCATTAAAGTTAGGTTCTTTGCCATTTGGGAGTAAAGAGTTATTTTATAAACACTGTAGATCAATATATAACAAAAGCTTGGTTTCCAGATAATCCCATTCTCATGAAAAAGGTAGGCCCTAATGGGGAGAAGAAAACGAGGATGCTAACTCCAATATTTGAAAGTGACCAATGATTTTACAGTTTCAGACAATAGTGTGCAAGTTAAAACAGTCTCTTTAGATATTGCTGTGCCAAAGATTGTATCAATGAGTACAATGGGGGGAAAAAATAAAACATAAGTGTAATCTTACAAGGAAATATTTGTTGTACTTGTGTTTTAAAATCTGGATTACATTTGCAGAGCACTAACTTGACTAAATCTGACAGAAGTAGCCATCTTCCTGACCTCCAGGAAGACAGTGGGCAACATCTTGTTCATCAAAATATTCTGTGAAGAGAGGTTGTCATCTCTAAAGACCCATGGAGGAGGATCCATCCAGTACAACCTGAGCACTTTCTTCATTTTCTCTGTCTAGGAAATGCACAGATATTCAGAGGATGATCCAGCTTGCTAAAAATAATTACCTATCTCTTTTCCAGACAGTAGAAAATTAACTGGAAATATGTGTGTCTTGTCACAATGTTTATTTCCTTGCTTGTGATAACACAGAGAAGAGGTCATGTCTCTGTTGTTAGAACATCTGGAGGTAAGAGTGAAGCTTTCAGTTCTAGGTCCAACCCTGGGGGTCTGCAAAGCCACCAGTGCTCTGAACAGCTGTGCTCTGAGTAAAGGAGTAGTCACAGGGACAGGAGAAAGGGAATCCGGTCCTAGATTAGAGTTTAAGACACTCATTCACAGTCAGAAAAGATACAGGACTTCCCTCCTGGGTTTTAATTTTCTTTCATCAGATATTCAATGCACTCACATTCATGAAGGCAAGAACCACATACAGGCATATGGAAGACAGCAGCCGAGCCCTTGGGAATCCTCAGGGTGGGCAAAAAAGTCCTCATACAGCTGTACAGCTTCAACTGCTACTAAAAACCAGAGCAAGTTGCTCTAAGTGGAACCTAAAAAGGTTTTTGGTGTTCCGTCTCCATTCAGATGAACAGAATCTCACCCAGGGCCTCAACAGAAAGAAATATATGTAGACTTTAAATAGTACCATCTACTATTATACTCTAATTCCTAATGATAGACATGTTCTTTTCTTATTTAAAAATATTTCCTTTAACCCAATTTACTGAATTGCCAAATTGGATTAAAAAAAAATAATCTTTAAATAATATGATCAGATTTCTAGTTATAAGCTTCTTGATACTGTAACTGGTAGATTTATTGTCCTTATTTTGCAAGAAGGCTATAAGTATATTCCAGTTTTTGTACTATTTCAATCTTGATTTTTTTTTCCACTGACTTGAAGTCCAGATACAGGATAAAACAATAGGATCTCTCCTTATAGTTTCTTTAAGTACAGTTTTCTCTTTCTTCTCCCAAACATTTTGAGTGTAAAATATATTAAATATATTTTGATAATGTTCCCTTTAGTTTTAATTTTATTATCATAGGAATAGGATTATACTAACTTTAACCTATTGTAAATGGATATAAAACAAAAAAGTCACTTTTTTCATATGGGATAGCACATCAGTCAGCTGAGGCATTAAGGTCAATAACTGTTTTTTTAAGTATCTCCTCTCAAAGACCAGACGTTTGTATCCTTATCTTTCAGTAAAACTAATCCCATATCTGACTTCAAATTAAACTTTTGTATATTCTGTTTCGTGGCTAAGCTTTTATAATAAAGAATAGATACTAAAAGACAATGTTGCCCTGCTAAAACCATAAGACTCTTAAAGTGACAGCAAAAAAAAGAACTTTGATTTAAAAAATAATCTTATCACTCAATTTTTTTAAAAGAATTGACCCAATATTCTCAAAAGCATACACTTTAAAAACTATATTGGTGCTTCAGAAAATGTAGTCCTACGGAGCTCATTAAACTCTGTGGAAGTCCTATAGATCTAACTGAGTTTTGGAGCCTTATGAAGACTATTAGCAGGAAGCATTAAGGTGCAGAATACAACCAACTGGGAAAAAAAAAACACTACAGAGGCATTTCACACAGTTACAGTGATGGATATGAGGAAAAGCACTTGATTTCAGCAGAAATGTTATACTAATCCAGATGAAAATATATTCCTGCCTGACAGCACTGGAGGTTGTAATGGCCTTCAGCAATTTAGTCTATGACCACACTAATTGTATGGTAGCACTGCAAAGGGAATATCATAGAATCATGGAATCAATAAGGTTGGAAAAGACCTCATAGATCATCAAGTCCAACCTGTCACCACAGACCTCATGACTACTAAATCATGGCACCAAGTGCCACGTCCAATCCCCTCTTGAACATCTCCACAGACGGTGACTCCACCACCTCCCTGGGCAGCCTATTCCAATGGCTAATAACTCAATGAAGAACTTTCTCCTCACCTCGAGCCTAAACTTCCCCTGGTGCAGCTTGAGACTGTGTCCTCTTGTTCTGGTGCTGGTTGCCTGGGAGAAGAGACCAAGTCCCTCCTGGCTACAACCACCCTTCACGTAGTTGTAGACTATGACTGCAGGTAGTTGTAGAATATAATTGCTTTCTGTGGTCCATAGGCAACTAAAGTAGTATGGCCACAGTTGTGGAAGCCTTGTTGCAGCACGAAAGATATGATGTAGTTGCCATCACGGAGACGTGGTGGGATGACTCGCATGACTGGAGCGTTGCAATTGACGGCTACAGGCTATTCAGGAGAGACAGGCAGGGAAGAAGGGGTGGAGGGGTGGCCCTGTACATCAGGGAGGCTCTTGATGCCATTGAGCTAGAGATCAGGGATGATCGGGTTGAGTGCGTGTGGGTAAGAATTAGAGGGAAGACCAGCAGGGCAGACATGCTGGTTGGAGTCTGTTATAGACCACCCAACCAGGAGGATGATCTTGATGAAGCATTCTATAGGCAGCTTAAGGCTGTCTCAAGATCGCCTAACCTTGTTCTCGTGGGAGACTTCAACCTGCCTGATATCTGTTGGGATCACAACATAGCAGAGAGGAGGCAGTCTAGGAGGTTCTTAGAGTGCATGGAGGACAGCTTCTTATCCCAGGTGCTGCGTGAGCCTACCAGGGGTAAGGCTATGCTTGACCTCCTCTTCACCAACAGGGAAGGGCTGGTGGGTGATGTGGTGGTCGGAGGGTGTTTAGGCACCAGTGACCATGAGATAATTGAGTTTTCAGTATTCAGCCAAGCCAAGAGGGGGAACAAGAAGACCTCCACTCTGGACTTCCGGAGGGCGGACTTCAGGCTACTCAAGGAGCTAACTCAGAAGGTTCCTTGGGAAACAGCCCTTAAAAACAAAGGGGTTCAGGAGAGCTGGACCTAGTTCAAGAAAGAACTCTTGAAGGCGCAGGAACAGGCTGTGCCGGTGTGCCGGAAGATGAGCCGCCGGGGCAGACGGCCAGCCTGGTTGGGTAATGAACTTCTAAAGGAACTAAGGGAAAAAAAGAGGGTGTATTATCTTTGGAAAAAAGGGGAGGCAACCCATGGAATGTTTAGGGATGTTGCTAGGTCTTGTAGGAAGAAAATTAGGGAGGCAAAAGCACATTTGGAGCTCAGACTGGCCTCTGCTGTGAAGGACAACAAAAAGTCCTTCTATAAATATATTAATAGCAAGAGGAAGGGCAAGGAGAAGCTCCACTCCTTGGTGGGCATGGAGGGGAATATTGTAACAAAGGATGAGGAAAAGGCAGAGGTGCTTAACACCTTCTTTACCTCAATTTTTACTAGCAGGACAGAACGGCTTCCAGACAGCTGGCCTGCAGAGCTGGCAGAAGGAGCCAGGGAGCAGCATAGTTTTCCCCTGTTCCAGGATGGGAGAGTTAGAGATCTTCTCAGCCGCTTGGACCCCCACAAGTCCATGGGACCGGATGGGATCCATCCTAGGGTGCTGAGGGAGCTGGTGGATGAGCTGTCCAGGCCGCTCTCCATCATTTTTCAGCAGTCCTGGCTCACTGGAGAGGTCCCAGAAGACTGGAAGCTGGCCAACGTGGTGCCCATCCATAAGAAGGGCCAGTTGGAAGAGCCGGGGAATTATAGGCCTGTCAGCCTGACCTCAGTGCCAGGCAAGATTATGGAGCGGGTCATCTCGAGTGCGATCACACAGCACTTACAGGATGGCCAGGGGCTCAGGCCTAGCCAGCATGGATTTAGGAGGGGCAGGTCCTGCCTCACCAACCTGATCTCCTTCTATGATCAGGTGACCCGCCTGGTGGATGCGGGGAGGCCTGTGGATGTGGTCTACCTGGACCTCAGTAAGGCCTTTGACACCGTCCCCCACAGCAAACTCCTGGCCAAGCTGGCAGCCCATGGCTTGGACAGGAGCACACTGCGTTGGGTTAGGAACTGGCTGGAGGGCCGAGCCCAGAGAATAATGGTGAATGGCACCACATCGAGCTGGCGGCCTGTCACTAGTGGTGTGCCCCAGGGATCAGTGCTGGGCCCCATGCTTTTCAACATCTTTATTGATGATCTGGATGAGGGCATTGAGTCCATCATCAGTAAATTTGCAGATGACACCAAGCTGGGGGCAGCAGTTGATCTGCTGGAGGGCAGAGAGGCTTTGCAGAGAGACCTCGACAGGCTGGACAGATGGGCGGAGTCCAATGGCATGAGATTTAACACATCCAAGTGCTGGATTCTGCACATTGGCCACAACAACCCCAGGCAGCGCTACAGGCTGGGGTCAGAGTGGCTGGAGAGTGGCCAGGCAGAGAGGGACCTGGGGGTGCTGGTTGATGGGAAGCTGAACATGAGCCAGCAGTGTGCCCAGGCAGCCAAGAGGGCCAACCGCATCCTGGCCTGCATTAGGAATAGTATGGCCAGCAGGAGCAGGGAGGTCATTGTGCCCCTGTACTCTGCTTTGGTTAGGCCGCACCTTGAGTACTGTGTCCAGTTCTGGGCCCCTCAGTTTAGGAAGGACATTGAGACACTTGAACGTGTCCAGAGAAGGGCAACAAGGCTGGTGAGAGGCCTTGAGCACAAGCCCTATGAGGAGAGGCTGAGGGAGCTGGGGCTGTTTAGCCTGGAGAAGAGGAGGCTCAGGGGCGACCTCATTGCTCTCTACAACTACCTGAAGGGTGGTTGTAGCCAGGAAGGGGTTGGCCTCTTCTCCCTAGCAACCAGCACCAGAACAAGGGGACACAGTCTCAAGCTGCACCAGGGGAAGTTTAGGCTGGAGGTGAGGAGAAAGTTCTTCACCGAGAGAGTGATTCGTCATTGGAATGGGCTGCCCGGGGAGGTGGTTGAGTCTCCATCCCTGGAGGCGTTCAGGAGGGGACTGGATGTGGCACTTGGTGCCATGGTCTAGTTGTGAGGTTGTGGTTACAGGTTGGACTCGATGATCTTCAAGGTCTCTTCCAACCTTGGTAATTCTATTCTATTCTATTCTATTCTATTCTATTCTATTATTCTATTCTATTCTATTCTATTCTATTCTATTCTATTCTATTCTATTCTAAGTGATGGTTCAAACTTGTTTTAAATTGTTAAGCATTTATAGGGAAAGGACTCTCTTAACTTTCATCAATCAATAAGGTTGGAAAAGACCTCAAAGATCATCAAGTCCAACCTGTCACCACAGACCTCATGACTATTAGACCATGGCACCAAGTGCCACATCCAATCCCCTCTTGAATACCTCCAGGGATGGTGACTCCACCACCTCCCTGGGCAGCCCATTCCAATGGCTAACAACTCTCTCTGTGAAGAACTTTCTCCTCACCTCGAGCCTAAGCCTCCCCTGGCGTAGCTTGAGACTGTGTCCTCTATAGCACTTAAAACTCTATTGAGACTGGAACTGTAATTTTCTTTATGTTTCCTATGCCCACTGCAGAATTTAATTAAATAGATATTTTGCCATCATTTTCATTATTAGAATTATTGGAACAGTCTATATATCAAATGTATTTTCCATATTCACTTGGTAGCTGACATGTTGTGCTATATGTCTCTTTTGACCAACTATATGTAGAAATTTATTGTTGTGTTGGGTCTTCCACCAAACTTCACATGCTTTTGCAACAACTATCCAATAAACTGTCAAATAAGATGAGTTAGTAAATTTCATGGAAATAACAGGGATGTGTCTCCTCATTCTGTTCATCTGGAAGCTAGAGTTGTAATGGAGTTTAAAATTCAAAGTTTCATTGCAAGATATTTTGACATTTATGCATTGGAGGTTTGAGTAATTTGGTAGGGGAGAGGGATGCCATCTTGAATATTGACAGCATTGTGTGTGTCAATGCAACTGATCAACCTCTTTGACATGAGACATTCTTTCCCTAGAAAGTTTCCAGATATTTGTCAGAATATGTTTCCTCAAAAGAAGTCAAACTGCTAGATTAATTTTTGCCTTCTAACGAGAACCATGCACACTGCAGCAGCAAAGCTAAAGCTCCTGTGTGGAAACAATAGTATGGGATTTTCAACACAGTTTTGCACTCTGGTTATCACTGAACACCGCTGTGAGTAGTGATGACTCTCAGAACAGTACTTCAGTACTAAGGCAATCTATTGTTTCATGAAGTCATGTAAGTGAAAAAGACAAAAATCTAAGCCTCGTTCTGGGAAAAATGTTATGTCATTTTATATCTGCTTGTCAAATCAAAATGAGGCAAAAAAAATAGAGAAACTGTGCAATGTATCCAGAAAATGCAGTAGGTTATTGCCTGGTAATATCAGCTGAAATGTTATCCACACCACATGGTAAGTTTTATCTTCATGAATGAAATGAAACTTGCATATTCCAGTAGAAAATATACATTTTGATGATTTTCGTAATCTTGTACTCACAGTATACCCTTGGGGATGGAAATATAGCTATAATTTGTCATGCTTCATGTCATTCATTTCATGAGTGACAGTAAATACCAAGCCATTATGATCACACTGCTTTGTCTTGTCACGGATAGATAGCTATTTTGTGATTTCCAGTTGAGGGAAGCTTGTATAGCTCAGCTGTCTTGCTGGAAGTAGAATTATCTCTCGGCTCATTTGACAGAATTAAGCAGTACACTTGTAGTCCCAAAGAGATGTCTATGTTTTACAGAAGCCCAAAAATACAGAGACACTGAGATAAAAGATACTTGTACAGGAAAGCCCTTGTGATTCAGAAGTCAAAAGGACATTGCTAGCACTGTTCCAGGAGTGCTGCATTTGCGATGGTGTAACTCAGAGTCTGGCTTGGTTGCATAATGGTGAAACTGAGGCTGTGCTTCTGCAGGATCTAATGTGGTTCACAGACACAGTTTGAATCTTTTATCTGCTGTTGCCCAAGCCCTAACTCAGACCTGACAATTTGTGTTTTCCTGTGTTCAGTTCAGTTCAGCTGCATTTTGGTAGATATTTTCTCTAACAGGGAATCTATTCTTCTATCTCTATTCATACACACATCTCATCTCCTGGGAGCTACACACAGGATAGGTCTCAATCTCTGTACACCATTGTATAGGAAATATTACCATTTATCTAGCCACTATGTATGAACAATCAAATCTTTTTAACTTAGCTGCTAATTTTTGTTGGATATTGTATTACAGAATCAGTTCTATTGTTATGGATCACACTGGACTGTTCAAAGTGATTCACATGAACAACAAAGACAGTGTGGAGCATCTTAAAGTAGAACTCGTTGTCTCTATTTAAAAATACACATTCTCTAGGCTTAAATTGTCATAAAAGTCATCATTCTCTGCTCTGGTTTTAACTTAACCAGATGCAATACACCACACAGCTGTTCACTTCTCCGTAAGTGATGAGGGCAAGAATTGGAGGGTTAAAGGTTAGGAGATTCATAGACTGAGATTAAAACAGTTTAATAACTGAAATAAAATGAAATTAAAGAAAAAAAATACAAATAATTGATGCACAATTAATTACAGATTTTCAGAGAGCTAGGCCCTGATTCTTAAACTGAAGCACTGGTTTTGTTCTAACGCTACAAGACAAGAGGTAGCAGCTAATGTTTATATTATTGATTAATCAGACTCTGAAGGGATTAGGTTCTAAGACTGTTTAGTACATAAAAATCCATACTTATTGCATTAAAACAGATTTTGAGACCTTGTTTATTGGCTATATTCAGGGTCAGGCCTCAGGGATTTATTCAAGCTGAAATGTCTATATTATATGAGAACATAAACCAATCTGTTAAGAAGAATATCTAATCCTGGTAACAGAAAAGCAAATAATTGTAGTAAATTACAGGTCAGTAATTGAAAAAGACCATTTATGCAAACACTTGTAAATTTAGAAAAATGCCTAAACAGTGAATATATTGGGTAAATAAAGATGAAATTTGGACCAGTACCCAATTTTGGCTACTGTTTTCTTTGCTTAATGAATTTTCTATTATGTATTCATTTTGTAATTTTCACAGATAAAAAATTTCATAGGCTTGGCTATAACTCCTACATGTGTATTCAGACAGGACACTGTGCTTTATTACTCTTCAGTGTATAATGTACTGGTTAGTACAAGCAAATACTGATTGTTCTTTAAAAGAGAAAATGCCCTATGTATTCAAGTATGTGGAGAGGTGTGTCTTTGTGCATGTGTTTGCATGCAAAGACTATGTATTGCGTTTGGCTGAGCTTGAGTTAATTCTCCTCAAAGCATCCTTCTAGTGCTGTGTTTTGCAACAGCAGTTGATAATACAGCAGTGTTTTGGCTGCTGTTGAATAAGTATCCAGGCTGTGTCCTTTTCCTGACCCAAGAGTACACTGAGGGGTGGGCAAGATCTTGGGAGGTGACACAGCTGAGCCAGCTGACCCAAACTGGCTGAAGGGGTATTCCATGCCATATGATGGCAGCTCAGATATATGAATGAAGTGAAAAAAAAGGAAGTGGGGAGGATTCATCCATGGTCTTTCTCCTCGTAAGGAGCCACCAAGCTTAGAGAGCTCTGCTTCCAAGGACTGACCATCGTCCTGCTGTTGGGAAGTAGAGACTAACATTTCTCTCTCTCTAAAGGGCATACAGATTATCACAGATCAAAACCATGCTGCTAATATTGGACTCTGAGAAGGTAAATAAATGTGTACAACTGAACAGTGCACTGTAGTTAGCTCATATGATTCAGATAAGATATGAGAAGATAATGACTGAAAGTTTCCTGTGGTTTGTGGTCTATATATTCTAAACATGTCTACTGTGTATGTTTTATCATTTTTCTGTTATCTACGTTCCAGTGGCAAGTTCTGCCCTGTCTAGCTAATATACAATGTGTTTTCTTATTCTGGTACCTTTCTGATTAATTCTAATAGAAATGATGATAGAATTAATTTAGCTTTGCTTGGTGTTCCAAGTGCCTCACTCTTGGCAATTTACGTGGTAGCTAATGCCATTTTGTGATTTTTCTTTTTTCAGTTTGAGGTAACTGTTCTTTTCAGTAATAAAATGAGCATTTGGCATGTAAAAATATAGCAAAGTATTTGGAAAGAGACTATCAAATATAAAAGACACCATAAAATACTCATTAGCAGGAATATTAAAAAATGCTTGTTTTATTTTCTTTTTTCCCTACTTTCCTGGTCTAGCAAGAATTTAATTTGTAGGATCATTTACAGTGTTGAAAGTAAGAAAAAAAAATCATTTTCACATCTTGAAATCTTTGCATTCATTTCATTTCTCTTAGGATGAATTTGAACTCTTGCTATAAAAAATGCCTCAAGTGCAAACTTTTGATGTTTTAAACCTTTTGATGTTTTGCATTTCAGGAACATTATACACTGCAGTGTCCCCTACAAAGGATACCTTTCCCTTCTGTGCCATTGTGTTAACACCGATCTTGTGGCATGACCAAAGTCCTTCCTTCGTGCCCTTTCCATCTGAGTGGTGCAGGAAGATGCACTTGGGACCTGGATCAGGTCTGTTTCAGGGCACACCTACTGCTCTCTGAATGAGTCCACTCTACAGTAACTGGACAGAGAGAAAGCACAAACGAAAGGGGAGTCAGTAGAGCTTTTGTACCTTTCCTTCCTTTATTCTCTGACCACAATAGACTTTCACAGGATTGCAGTAATTTACTACCTTCTGCCTTTCCCCTCCCATTCCCACCCCACACACACAGCAACAAAGAAAGCAAGCAGGACATGTTGTCTTAGTCTCACCCATGCAGAACCTAGCCATTTCTTCTATTTCTGTCATGCTGAGCTTGAACTAACTCTTACATAGTGTTACCAAAGATGAACAGTTCTAAGTAAAATGCTCAAACCAGGAAAAATTCCAGCAGCCTTCTTTCCCAACAAACAAACAAACCTTACATGTATTTCTCCTTGGAAGTTTGCAGATTCAGAAGGTGACAAAATGGGTATGGTTTGTCTTCTAACAGATTATGAATGCCACATGTGACATCACTTGAGAAAATGGAAAATGTTTATATAAACTGTCAGAGAGAGCTGAGCTAATTCGTGGCATGTGGCATGCATGTTTTTGAACCAAAAAGTTTGTCATACACCTACTGTTTGGCTGTAGAATGTATGAGAAGACAGATCTTGTTGACACATCGCAGCTGCAGCTCAACTCACTGTGAAATGCTTTGACTTCAACAAAATTCACAGCATGTACCAAAGAACAAGAATAGTGTTACAGTCTCCATCTTTCTTTTAATATCTTTTACTGAAGGTGAACTACTTTGGGTTTGCAGCTATAGCAAATGGGGTGAAACACCTCCTTTTTTTTTTTTTTTTTTTTTTTTTCTTTCTTTTTCTTTCTTGTTTTTGAGCACAGAAAGAGACAAATACAGAATCATACAGAACCACCGAATCACCAAGGTTGGAAGAGACCTCAAAGATCATCAAGTCCAACCCGTCACCCAAGACCTCATGACTGAACCTCGGCACCAAGTGCCACATCCAATCCCCTCTTGAACACCTCCAGGGATGGTGAATCCACCACCTCCCTGGGCAGCCCATTCCAATGATAAACAACTCTCTCAGTGAAGAACTTTCTCCTCACCTCGAGCCTAAATTTCCCCTGGCACAGCTTGAGACTGTGTCTTCTTGTTCTGTTGCTGGTTGCTTACAATACACAGCTGTTTCACAGGCATGAGTGCTGGAAGTCCACCGCAGCTAAAGGTTGCCTCGACAGGCACTTGTAAGTGTCTAGGAACAGCTGACAGGTAGCAGGGACAATGTAGGTGAGGTAAATATGCAAACATGCTTTAGGAATCAAAACACTTGGTATGGCTTTACATAGGCTTTGAAAACATTGGCATTCAGTATGCATTTCAAGTCTCTCTCTTGACCAACAGACTTCCAAATCAGGCTTCCAAATCAGGGAATCTTTATCCTTCTCTATTAGATAAAATTCTCTTCTGTAGAGATAAGGGGAGTGGTGAAGAGAAAAATTATACAAGCATAAGTTGAAAATAAATTCAAATTACAGTGAAGTCCTAAGTTATTGCATGATCTGCAATATTATTGTCTTCCATTATTTCTCATTTCTCTGCATCAGCACTTCCAGGAAGACAGCATATATCTGGCACCAGATGTAATCTAGTAAATTTTGTCCTGCAAATTCTGTGTGCTTTTCTTAAATGTTACCATTTAGGTCAGACTTTTTTCTCTCTCGGTGATACATGTTTTTCTACTTTCTCATGTTACTTCCATGAAACTGATGACCAAGTAAATAACCAGTAAATACATTAACCAGTTAAAGTACATACATTAATTTTAAATTAGATACATAGAGTCTTTTGGGGAGAAAGAATACTGAAAAGTATTATTTTTAAATGCTGTCAACTGGCCAGCAGGAGCACGGAAGTCGTTCTGCCCCTGTACTCAGCACTGGTTAGGCCACACCTTGAGTACTGTGTCCAGTTCTGGACCCCTCCATTTAAGAAGGACATTGAAACTCTTGAACATGTCTAGAGAAGGGCAACAAGGCTGGGGAGAGGCCTTGAGCACAAGCCCTATGAGGAGAGGCTGAGGGAGCTGCTGTTGTTTAGCCTGGAGAAGAGGAGGCTCAGGGGAGACCTTATTGCTCTCTACAACTACTTGAAGGGTGGTTGTAGCCAGGAGGGGGTTAGTCTCTTCTCCCAGGCAACCAGCATCAGAACAAGAGGACGCAGTCTCAAGCTGCACCAGGGAAAGTTTAGGCTCGAGGTGAGGAGAAAGTTCTTCACAGAGAGAGTTGTTAGGGATTGGAATGGGCTGCCCAGGGAGGTGATGGAGTTGCCATCCCTAGAGGTGTTCAAGAGGGGATTGGATGTGGCACTTGGTGCCATGGTCTAATAGTCATGAGGTCTGTGGTGACAGGTTGGACTTGATGATCTTTGAGGTCTTTTCCAACTTTGTTGATTCTATGATTCTATGTTTCTATGAACTTGCATATGTTTATTTCTTACTGCAGTGTGCTCTGTGCTATTTTGTAATGTAGGTCCATGTTCTTTTTGACTTCTCTACAGAGCAGATTTTCTTAGGATTTAAGGAATACTTGACATTACTGTATTGCAATATCCTATGCCAAGCATATACCTGACTGAAATGAGTGCTTTCTATAATAATGAGTTCTTTTTATGACCTTCTGTAACAAATTTTCCAACAGTCTGAAATGATACTTTCACTATGTCAGGGAGGTCTATGTTCTCTAGAATGCTGGTTACTCCCATTTAAATTCATTCTACCAACAAAGTTTTCCAAATCTATCCTGACCCAATATCTGGCATCATAAGGTTTGATAATATGAAGTGTCCAAAAAAAATAAAAATTGCTTCTTTGGACTCATTTAGAATAACTATTGTAATAGACAAAAATATAGTGATGCTTAAGGATCAGATTTATTCCTGGATGAAGAATCAACCAGAATATAAAAACATCAACCAGAATATAAAAACAAAATTCTGATTAAATTTACCAGCCTTGAAATTTTTCCATTATATTCCTCTCTTAGTATTATATGTCTCTTCACCTGTCAGTGTGTTCTAGATATAAAACTTTTTCTACTTACTCCAACAGTTTTAAGAGAAGGCTAAACATTCATCCTCTAGCGTAGTTCTGTAATGATCAGGTGCCCTTGATTCCTAAGGTTGGGCACACACCCAGCAAATAGACCATCTCATTCCCAGGCTCTTAGAAATATGGAAAGGTCATCAGATGACCTTTCCAGAATGATCTATAAAATATTTCCTGTAATTGTCAGCTGCCTACAAAACTCACCATATTTTTTGGAGCATTGCATCCTTGAGTTCATTGTAGCCAGTCTAATATAACCTGCAGGTAGGACATTTGCCTGCAATGGGTGACAGGTTGGATTTGATGATCTTTGAGGTCTTTTCCAACCTTGTTGATTCTATGATTCTAACTTCTGTAGGGTTATTACAGAGCACTACTAGCAAAACAGGTGCACATATAGTAATATTAGCAAACGAATCCTTCTGCCATAATTTATTGTAAGAAGAAATATCTTATTTGAGCTTAAGAAAATCACTACAGAAAACAATAGAAACCCGCAAAAATTTTACTGAACATGATGTTGATCAGTGAGATAACTGTTCTTAATTGCACATACACATCACATAGCTAACAAACTACATTTTTATTAATAGGAGCAAAAGAAACTCTGGCAAGGCAGATAAATAAGGTGTGAAAAACTAACTTTTGATAACTATTTGCATTTTCTTTCCTTTAGAGAGGTAACTACTCAGCACTCTCATTGTTTTCTGCCTATCCCGTGGCTATTTTTGACAGTTCAGTCTTGCTGAGTAGCCAGGCCTGTTTCAAACTATTGTCATCTATTTCCATGGCTTAGTTTTGTCAGTTGTTTTCACCTGCTGGCTACCTACTTTAGCTTACCCTCACATTGCTTTTCATCCTTACAGACACATGGAGAAGAAATAATGGACTTGTCCATACTGAAACAAAGGCTTGGAGTGAGGCTTCTGCAATACAGAATGAAGAGGAATTTCAAGCATACACTGGCACTCAGCATTCCCTGGCTGGTAGCCCTGGACTGGTTTCAAACATCTTCTTTCTCTGTTCACTCTCAGCTGAAAACCTTTATTCAGTCCAATACATCTATGGATAAACCAATATTTTTGTTTCTCCCTTCATGACCACTGTCTTCAGTTCAAGGAGCAAGGCAGAAGCTCTTTACCCCTCCCCAAAGAGTAAAAGAAAACACTGCACACAGGATTGGAAAGAACTGAAATTTAAATGGAAGTACTACTCACAACTATATACCACAGAACAAAAACATACACAGTACACAAATCCATCATCCACCTCAGCCCAGTTATCCAGTCTGGGCTTACCACAGAACCTCATTAGCCAAAGTTTTCCACCACCTCCTCCAAACCAGGCCAAAAATCCATGCCTCAAACACCCAATCCTCCCCATGCCTCCCTACCCCGCCCCACCATACCAGGCCCAAATGACACAGCTAAAAATCAGCTTGCCAGCACCAGGTCCCAGTGCCCCTCATCACAAAAGATCTGCATCAGGAAGGGAGCAGGGAGAGGAGAATGGGCTGAAACTGACTATGCAGCCAGTTTACGTAGGGGAGATAAAGATGCAATATATGGGATGGAATAATATAATTTCCTGTGCCCACCCACTGGGCTGGACTGTTCAGCTCCTTGTACCCTCTGGTACTCTGAAGGAACCATAGAATCATGGAATCATAGAATTGTTAGGGTTGGAAGGGACCTCAAGGATCATCTACTTCCAACCCCCCTGCCATGGGCAGGGACACCTCACACTAGATCAGGTTGCCCAGAGCCACATCCAGCCTGGCCTTAAAAACCTTCAGGGATGGGGCTTCTACCACCTCCCTGGGCAACCTGTTCCAGGGTCTCACCACCCTCATGGGGAAGATCTTATTCCTAACATCCAAGCTGAATCTACCTATTTCTATTTTTGCTCCATTCCCCCTAGTCCTATCCTTACCTGACACCCTAAAAAGTCCCTCCCCAGCTTTCTTGTAGGCCCCCTTAAGATGCTGGAAGGCCACAATAAGGTCTCCTTGGAGCCTTCTCTTCTCCAGACTGAGCAGCCCTAGCTCCCTCAGTTTGTCCTCATAGGAGAGGTGCTCCAGCCCTCTGATCATCCTCATGTCCCTTCTCTGGACATGCTCCAGCTCCTCCAGATCCTTCCTGTAATAGGGGCTCCAGAACTGGATGCAGTACTCCAGGTGGGGTCTCACCAGAGCTGAATAGAGGGGGCAAATAACCTCCCTTGACCTACTGGTTATGCTTCTCTTGATGCAGGCCAGGATGCGATTGGCTTTCTGAACCATCTCATACAATACAATACAATACAATACAATACAATACAATACACCAGGTTGGAAGAGACCTTCAAGATCATCGCGTCCAACCCATCAAACAATCCAACCCACCCAACAACTAGACCATACAGCCAAGCACCCCATCAAGTCTTCTCCTGAACACCTCCAGTGAAGGTGACTCCAGGGTAGCCGATTCCAATAGCCAATCACTCTCTCCGTGTAGAACTTCTTCCTAACATCCAGCCTAAACCTGCCCTGGCGCAGCCTGAGACTGTGTCCTCTTGTTCTGGTACTGGCTGCCTGGGAGAAGAGGCCAACCTCTGCCTGGCTACAACCTCCCTTCAGGTAGTTGTAGAGAGCAATAAGGTCACCCCTGAGTCTCCTCTTCTCCAGGCTAAGCAACCCCAGCTCCCTCAGCCTTTCCTCATAGGGCTTGTGTTCCAAACCCCTCACCAGCTTTGTTGCCCTTCTCTGGACACGTTCCAGCAAGTCAACATCCTTCCTAAACTGAGGGTCCCAGAACTGGACACAGTACTCAAGGTGTGGCCTAACCAGTGCAGCATACAGGGACAGAATGACCTCCCTGCTCCTGCTGGCCACACTGTTCCTGATGCAAGCCAGGATGCCATTGGCCTTCTTGGCTGCCTGGGCACACTGCAGGCTCATGTTCAGCCTACAATCAACAAGTACCCCCAGGTCCCTCTCTGCCTGGCCGCTCTCCAGCCACTCTGACCCCAGCCTGTAGCACTGCCTGGGGTTGTTGTGGCCAATGTGCAGAATCCGGCACTTGGATGTGTTCAATCTCATGCCATTGGACTCTGCCCATCTGTCCAGCCTGTCGAGGTCCCTCTGCAAAGCCTCTCTGCCCTCCAGCAAATCAACTGCTGCCCCCAGCTTGGTGTCATCTGCAAATTTGCTGATGATGGACTCAATGCCCTCATCCAGATCATCAATAAAGATGTTGAAGAGCATGGGGCCCAGTACTGATCCCTGGGGCACACCACTAGTGACAGGCCGCCAGCTGGATCTCTATGGTTAGGACATAGTTCTCAACTTATAACAACCACACACCTTGACTTAAGCAGTGTATAAATCCCTTTTTAGTTCTAACCCTCATTTCTTTTTTCTCTTTAATGTGTTTCATGCTCACAAGGAATATACCAACAATTGTGATTATTCTGTCTGCAATCACATTTGAAACAAATGGAACTGATGTAGGAGAGTGTCTAGCATGTTGTATCTTCTGAATCTGCACTGAAAATGTGTCTCTAAAGCCATGAGACCATGATTTTGTAGTTTCCAAGTATATTAGATATTGTGTGATTTTCCCATGTTTGAAAATCCCTTTTTGTTCAATGCTTGCTGGATTACTCTATATTTACTTTCTCACTAGGATCTTCAAAATTAATTGCCATTTAACCTTAATTAGGGCTTTTTATAATCTGATAATCTCAACATATTATGTATTAAGATATTTGTAACCAAAATTATCATAGATTAGGCAAAGAAATCTTAGGTCTCCCATGTGGCTAAGTTGGTAGCACGTAAGACTCTTACTGGGAAGGTTGTGAGTTCAAGCCTGCAGTGGGCAGGAGAGTTCTCTCTGGGCAGCAATGTCCTCTCCCTCCTCAAGAGGGCACTGGACTTGGTACTATGGTCTAGTCATGGGGTCTGTGGTGACAGGTTGGACTGGATGATCTTTGAGGTCTCTTCCAACCTTGGTGATACTGTGATACTGTGAAATAAAGACAACAACTATGCAAAAGAACATATAGCCAGGGTGCATGAAAGTAGGCCCTTACCTGAGACTTTATGCAGTGAACTCTCATAACAACACTGAGTCTATCTGAAAGAGTTTTGAAATTTAAAAAGGCATCCATCTCTAGAAAAAAAAAAAACAAACACAAAAAAATTTGGCCAACATACAGATGGTTCAAAATGAGTAGTGCCTGATTTAGCAACAGCCATTGATTTCAACAGTGTTAAAGGAAGAGTGGGATCTATGAATTTTCACAGATTGGAATGTGACACAAGAGATGTCAAAAGGGGATCAGAAGATTTCTTTTGTGATTTATTAAATGAAAACAGACTGTGAGGTTAGAGGCTACCAGGCTACAACATTTACCAGTATTTCTTCTGTGTTCTTCCTTTGGCAGTGCTGCAAACAGACCTAAAAAGAAGTCCGAAGTCCAAAATCCCCGAGACAATCAGGTTGATATTTTTGGTGTCATATGTATTAGTGTGTATTGGTGTGTGGAAAGATGAAGAGAAAAGGAAGTCTAAGAAGTGAGAAAAGAAGTTCTTTTACAGTTTTTGTAAAACTGAAGGGACTGCTTGTGGTCAGCAGCTCAAAAATTGAATCCCTATTCTGGATGTTCTGTAAAGGCAATGGAAGAAAGTGTGCTGATTTATCTCTTGCTGGTCTAATTGTCCTCTAGGGTAGGAACAATAAAAGTCGCTGTTTCAAATACAGGCTGTCAGTTTAGATGATAGAACAAAGGGAAGTGACTGAAAGTAAATAAAATGTGAATTCACACAGGTATAAAAGGACTTTTTTCTATAAGCAAGCAGTTATAAACATCACTCTGAATGGTTTTTGAGGCAAAAATAATGGGCTTGTTTGAGAAGCAATTGAGGTACTTTCTGACAAAAATAGTATATTAGGAGATTAGTCTCCAAGGAGTGAATAACCTTTTCAGATTCTAACTATTTCTTCTGTTCTCATGTGTGAGCTTACAATCTGTTAGTCTCAAAATATATCTCCAAACCCACAGGCCCACCTTCCTGACAGCTGCTCAAACAACAGAGCGGAGGAGCAGAGAAAAAAACTCTGCACTATCACCCACCCAGCAATTCTGAAAAGCTTCCTAAGTTACTCATACAATCCAGAAATGCCAGTCAGGGTGGGAGGAGGGAGGGATGCAGTGGGGGAGAGAATGCTCTTAAAGTGCAACATTTGCAGCATAGGCTTGAAAACCAAAGAAGCCAATTAGTATAATAGATTTGAAATCATTTCAGCATAGTTCTAAAGACAAAAGAAAAATTGTCCTTCCGAAATGGAGCTTTATTGTTCAGACAAGTATAGAGGGGAACAATGAATTCTATCAGTTTTGGAGACAACATTCCTTCTCCTTCATACTGGACCATACATTATTAATGAGCACTATTTTTGAGTGTGAAAGAACTGTTTGAAAAGCGTTAACATAGTCTATTGGATGTGATTGACATTGTCATCCCTTTCATTTTGCTTTTGGCAAGAGGCATCCCTGTAGATTTATGTGCATCTGGACATTACTAATATTCTCCTTGTTATGCACTCTGGGCAGCTGTGATATGGAAATTTGAAGTATGGGGGGGGGGGGGAAATTTGCTGTTGCTATCTGCACAAAAAGGGAATAATTTTTTCGCCCTGAGATTTTATCAGCCAAAAATATTTAATATCTGGTTCCTTAATAACTCTAATCTGCTTTCAATATGTGCACTTTTAAAAGGAATTTCATCAAGATTACACAAATTCCTGAAATATTTCCAGTGATGCTTTTCCAGACAGACACTTTAGTTCCTGAGACTCATGTCCACTTATCCTACTTCTATTTTAACCTCCAGTTCTCCAACTTCATTTCATTTTTGATTGCACATCAGCTAGTGTCTGCCTGCAGTTTACAACCACCAAACCTCTTCTGATTTGCCTGTGCAATGACTTTTAATCCCAAACAACTGATATCAGTGAAATTAAGAACCACTGAAATAACTCATCTAAATGTCACACAGAACAAAATTACCAGAGGTAATTGGTGTTGGGTTTTTCCAAGGTAATGCTATTTATGTTGGTTTTATAGAGAGATTTAGAATTATTATTTCCTTAGAATTATTTTCCTTTCTCAGGCCATATAAGAATGCATGCCATTTTGCATGCATGAATATTGTAATATTTAGAAAGGAGGGGAAAATCATATGCAATATGGTGAAGACCAATACTAAACACAAATGATCATGTAGAAGCTACGTGAAGGGAAGTGTTGCCAGTTTCAAATCTAGATTTTTTTAGTGTTATCTTTTATGCACCTATGTATGATTATATAAAATATATAGATACACACAGTCAAATAGTTTATTCAGCTCTCTTAATCATCATTTTGGCTATAATATTTTAATTTCTTAAAAAAACCCAACCTTCTGCTACTCAGCCATCATATGAGAGGTCCTAACCACAACAGACCTTAGTGTTAAGGATCTGTTAGGGCACAAGAGGAGCTAACACCATTGGTCTAGAAGACAGAAAAATCAAGGCTATGTAATTTAAAAATGTGTCCTCATCTGTACAGATTCTGTGCAGTGGTTCAATAAGGAAGTCATGAATCTTTAACTAAATGTAGTGTTATCTTCCCTTCCAGCCTGTTCCACACTGCCTCCAAACTCATAAAACATCTCACCTAACCACTTCTTCCTTAAGCAGCTACCAGTTTGCACCCAGCTACTGGAGCCACATGAGCAGCTGCTTTCTGCTTACAGTCAGCAGGTCTGCTCTTTGAATGACATGTCCATCACCTTCCTCAGAGGTCAGGCCCAGCTTCTCCATGGCAGGTCCATTGTTGGTCATTCCAGGCTGTGAGAGTTCAGCACTGAGGTCCCTCCTGCTTGGCAGCACAAGGAACTGCCACTGCTCCACATGACAGCCTAATTACATCAATCGATCATGTAAAATGATTCACATGGCTAGAAATGGAAAGGCTTGAACTCATAACTTGCCAAAAGGGAGAAGTAAGGAGTGAAAATGTAAAGTCAGTGTGCAACATGGAAAAAAAGTAATCAAACATGTTGCCAAATAAAATGCTCTTAAACTGTTTCTCTAAGTCAACTTTGTTTCTTTGGGACAAAATCTAAGTGATATTTATAAGATATAAACTTATAAATTGGTATTTAGTTACAAGACATAGCACCTTGAAGTTTTGATGTGGTTTGAATTTTAGCAATTCCAGATTTATAGCAATGCAGATTTCATTATTATAAGGACTACTTTTTACTGTATATTAAGATGATATTTTGCAGTCCTGCTGATTGTAAGACAGCAGAATAGTCAGCATAAGTTCTTTAATCAGATTCCTACCTAGCTTCTTCACTTTGTTTCCCCCAGGCCTTGTGTATGTTACTTTAAAATATTGCTTAATAATCATAACTGTGGGCCAAATAACAGGGTTTTGTAACTACTCTCAGAGGGACAAACATATAAAGGTAGACTCTTTTCCTTTCATTGAGAAATTTCTTGTCAATTCTTCTACTTACTGTGTAAAGTTTACTTCTTATCAGAAGAGTGGGTATATTTCAAAGTTATACTAATATCAGGAGAATCATCAACATGGCCCATTATACTGGGTCAAATGCTTCCCAAAATCTATTCCTTGCACAGGTTCAGGACATAGATTCAACTCTTGGTATTTTTGGAGACATTTTAATTCAATACCAGAATTGAATGTATGACTGCCAAAAGTCTATGATGAGTGACTTAACTACTAGTGTCACGATATCTGAAATGATTGTGCAAACAAATTGTTAACTTGGTACTGCAAAAATGCTACAAAGCAAATTAACTTTTAACTTTGATACAATCATTGCAAGTAGAAAGTACATATGGATGAATACAGTATAGATACTATGAATGCATGATTAATACATGTATGAATGCATGGATGAATACATACAGATACTATGATACTATGATAGTAGTTCATTTTCTTATGAATTAATATTGTTTTGCAAGTTTTTAAGTTGGCAGTTTAAAATAATAGATTTTGATCCAAATATTTACTGCTGTTCAAAATTTATCCTACTTCCAGACTGAAGTGGAGGTGCTTTCAAAACAACACAGGATGTGATGGTGTGTTTTGTACTGATGTGAGAAGTTCAGGTAGGAAAATTAACCACTCTGATTGGAGATTTCCAGGTTAGATTAAAATTCCTGAGGAATCTAGATAGTCTGAAAACCAAAACTTCACAATGTTTATAAAAAATTACTAAAGAAAGAAAAGCAGTCACGTTTTTCTGTGTTAATAAACCACTTCCTCCTATCTTGTGGTGTAATAGGCTTGCACGTAACCTATCGTGTCAGTAACCATGCAAGTGGATGATCACACAATTCATTTTGTCTCTGCCAGAATGCAGATTTGCCTTTGCTTTGTGGAAAAGGTAAATCCCTTTAGTAATCTAGGTAGTTTGTGCTGGGTTGATAAAGATGCAGTTCACTAGTTTTCCTTTTCTGTGTTGATATAAATACAATGGTTTAGTCTTAAAATTTATAATTTGTAGCTAAATCTGTTTATAGACAATAGCTGATAATTCTTCACAGAGAATTATAACATTTGTGGTCCACTAAGTCAAAACAGGAAGAGAAAAAAAACCAAACCAAAACAAAAATGCATATTGGGAGCACAGGCTGTAGTCCTATTGCTTAGTATTTTCCTTGTATGATGCTTCTGAGTCATATTTATTCATGTTTAAATAGCAGAAATCAGTCTAAGAACGTATTTTTGGTTCTGTTTTCCTTGATCCAGCCTGGGTACCTACACACAGAGGTAAGGACAGATACTGTAAAGTACTGTGGATTATGGACTTTTTGCTTCCTGTTGACAGTATTTGGGGTATATGAGAACTTGCTGACAAAGCATGCCAGTTATCCCTCAGGATGAAGCGTAATACCAGGAGAACTGTGGAATTAACAACTGTCCAAGCCAAAATAAGGAAAAAATCTTTCACTGTCAAAATATCTCTGATGGAAATATCCCATACAATCTAATACCAGGAGAATTGCAGAAATTATTCAAACCCAAAGACTTCAATAAAGAATGCTGTGCTTGCTAACGTGCTTTAAGTCTAAGTCTTCTACTGGTTTTCAATCTTTTTTTCCACAGGAATGCTACAAAAAGCTGATTCTTAAATTCCATGGGAATTATCCTGCATCTTTCTGAACTCGCTGCTAGCAAAGCCTGAACATATCAATGTGAAGACCCCCAAATCTGGGTAGCTCAGGCAAGATGCAGAAACTTTTTCCTGCAGGGAGATGCGTTTGTCCCTTTACTGATTTACCCATTGCCACTGCCACTGCCATGATAAATTCCATCCATAGCAGGCTCTCTAGATTCATTCCTCGTTAAAAATAAAAATAAACCCCCAACAAACCATACACCACCAAAAAAACCCCAAAACAAAAAATAATGAAAAAGACAACAAAACAAACAACCTCCCCCAACAAACGAAAAAAATCTAACCCAAAAAAATCCCTAAAGCAGCCAGAAAGATGGTGCTAAATTTATCCACCTAAAATTCAAGTGTTGGCCACAAGGTTAATGAAGAATCTAATGAGTGGTTATGCAAATACTGGCTTTCAAATTTTAGACTAGATTGGGTATCATTTAACTGTTAAGTCCAAAGAATAAAGGTGAAGAAAGCTGTATTCACATATGAATATTTAAAACCAATTAAAGCCTACTCTGAGGAACTGGAGTTTCTTTGTTTGATACCTTTCTAGTTATTAGCCAAATGATGCTGTGACAGCACGGTTTTCACCAGTGAAGATGATTTGACATCAGCTAGAGATGTCCTACAGCATTTGACAAATAGTCTTTCTATGCCAATCACATTACTTCCCAAGGCTAGTTATGAAGACAAAGAAAGAACGAATTTATTAACTTTAAGAATTGTGTGTAAAAGCACAGTCACATTTTCGACTACATGGAAAACCCAACCTGTAAATCACACATTTTTTAAATTGTTTTCAGTTTCAATTTGTTTATTTACAGTGATTTGATGATTCTTTACTACATTCTCAATATTCTATTTATACTTCTCAATTTTCTGCAGAGAATCTTTCTTGCTGTAGCGTCTAAAGCAAACTCTAGGACTTTTCATCATAAGCTTTCAGTCTGCTTCTCCTGAAAACTTCCTATGGCAGTAAACACTGCACACAAGCAAAAAATTCCTATGGTTCTCACCTTTGTTTTTTCTTTTTTTTTTCTGCTTAGTTAGGTTTGAGAGAGTTAATTTTTTTTTTATGTCTGTAATCGATATGCCATGGCTGATGATTTGGATTGAAGTAAAAAGAGAAAAGTATATTTCCCTCAGGAATCTCCAGGGAGAGTAATGTTTGAATGTATATAAAGAATATAGAGCGATTGCAGTTATATGCCTGAGGAAAGTCAGAAATGGAGGCTATTGTAGTAGGTATTCCTATCACTGAAAAGTAGTTTTAAGTTTAAAAAACCCCAACAAACAAACAAACAACACAATAAAAACAATGCCAAAAACTTAAAATATCAAGCTTGCATATGTAGCTTTGAGTTACTGAGGTCCCTGCTCACTCACCTCTGTACTTCTGCTCTGCTCATGTCTTTTCCAGTTGGTCACCAATGAAAAAGAAAAATGGAGTTAAATTTAAATGATCTCAGAGATCCCTTGCAACCTAAGCCATTCAGTGCTTCTGATTATATGAAAGCCACAATTCTGCTATGTGTGGTTTAAGCAAAAACCTTGCAGATTGTGTGACAAAATAAACAAAAACTACTGTGTGAATTCCCAGATATTTCCTCATACCTTCACTTGATTAAGTTTTGTTTGGTTTGTTTTGTATGTCATCAAATGTTACAAGTACAGCATGAAAAAGCCTGGTTATTTGCAATAGGCAGTGTAAATCATTAGGTCTATCTGGTTTAGAAGGGTGCACAGAACACTCATTTCACATGCTCACATCCCCAGACAAAAAATGTCCACAAGATGCTTAGTAAGTGTAAGTCTTGCAATAGAAGAGTATGAACTTCCCAGGAGGAGGATAAGGTCAACTTCATTAGCAATATCTTTCCACTGGAAAAGGATTAGTTAAATTAATCTTTGAGAAATAAGCATGTAACATAGCAGGTGACTAATTCTTGCCCTCATCTCAAATTCATTCTTCCTATTTACAAACTGGAAAAAGGTAGCTCCTTGCTTCCAATCTGATGACCTAAGTGTCAACAAAACAGATGATCTCAATTTGCATTTTATCCCATTTCCAGCTTTGGCAGTCTCCAGTGACTTTGAAGAAGTTCCTCTTCTCCCCTAGAGTCCTCAGAATGCTTTCCAGAAGACAAGTGAGAGAAAGAAATCCATCCTGGCTCTGTAAGTTACCCAGCACAAGCTTTTAACTCACTAGCTTTTACACAATGCAACAATGCAGCATAAATATAGTGAAAATATTACAGTCTTTTTAAGCTGCTGTGACAACACTAAACACTCAGGTGCCCTGCTGAAAGAAGAAACTCTGTATCAGTGTACTATAAGTTTATGTAATTTCAATAATTTGGGACATTTATTAGTAGAGTGTGAAATAAATCACTATATAAACCCAAGAAAGGATTGTATTCCAGTAAGAAACTATCAAATGATCACAGAAATCACCCAATATATCCCTCACTCTTTTTCTTCCTTTTCTTCTCTTTCATAATAAATATCTTACTAAGATGCATTGTGCTTATAGGTTTTAAAAATAAAATCACCTAGGTTTGGAAATTCTCCAACTTCATGGGTTAATTTTGAAACATCTGCTCAAGCTGCATCTCTGGCTGTTGGCTGACCGTTTTTAATAAGGAAAATATGTAAATAGCTATTCAGATGACTAATACAGATCTTGGAGAACTCTCCTGCAATACTTATCTGTTCTACTCAGAAACAAAATATTTAACCATTAGATTAATTCTGCAGGAGGCAAAGGAAAACAAAACACAGGAACAACAGAATTTATAAGGGGGTGGAATTTGGAACAACAGAATTTATAAGGGGGGAGGGGGGGAGTGTTTTTAATACAATACAATACACCAGGTTGAAAGAGACCTTCAAGATCATTGTGTCCAACCCATCAACCAATCCAACCCACCTAAACAACTAAACCATGGCACCAAGCACCCCATCAAGTCTCCTCCTGAACACCTCCAATACAGGTGACTCCACCACCTCCACGGGTAGCTGATTCCAATGGGCAATCACTCTCTCTGTATGGCACTTCTTCCTAAAGTGCAAGTATGGCAGAAAGAATTTTAGTGTGATTTCATGAAACTGCACTTTTTTGTGTGTGTGCAATATATCCAAAACCAATCTGTTCAATAACATACACTTGAGGTTGTGCCTTGACCCACTAAAATTAATGTGAGTTTCATTACTCAGTTTGATGGGAACATGATGAAGCCTAATTTATTGTCCACAGGAAGTTAAGTCCTTTATGAAGACATAGTGAAAAGTCAGAAAGAGTATGAAGAACTGATGTAATTGAACTATTTTCCAGGGTCCCACAGAGAACTTTCTGGTTTTATTCTCTTGATTTTCCCACCCATAATTTTTTTTTCCCATTTAATTGATTTTTTAAAAAAATCCTATTCTTTTTCTGTTGCTCCATAGCTTTTTGCCAGTATTATAATGTAGTTGTGATGGAATTTTCCTTTCCTACTTCCTGGGTTAGCAAAATTTAAAAGTTTCAGTGTTTATGACCCTAAACTTTTAATCAGATAGTAATTCTAATAATAAATGTACTTCATGGGTACAGATCCTTTCCACTTAAAGACAGCCAAAGCTCCTCAAATATTAATTAATATTCATCAGACTCAAGAAGTCACTGATGCTAAATTAGGATATTTTCAACTAGATGTCATTATGGTCAGCTAGAAGCATGCAGATTTTCTGGTCTTTCATTATATTCAGTGGAGATTTAATCAATGCAATTAATGGAGATTAGAGAGCAATTAATCTCATCTGAGCATAAACAAGTGAGGTGGTAGGTTGAATATTGCTGTCTTATGCCAAATGCTGGAGAATATCCAGGATATGTGTATAAGGCTGACTCATGAGTCACAGCTTTACAGATGCTCTTTACCTTTCAGCTGGAGATTGGGCTGGATGCAGCTGCAGGTTGAGAAACCTCAGAGTATCTGAAATAATTCTTGTGCTTAACTGAATAACTCCCCAGGTTTTATTACCTCTATGGCTTAATTTTCTATTGATTGTAATATAATTTCTGACACCCTAGCATAGGTGACAGACACCTAAAGGCACCCCAGTGGAAAATAATTTTTTTAATACTGTCCAGATTATTCACTCACTCTCTAAGTTAATAATTAGAAAGATAAATGAGTAATTTGAGACACAACTAAAGATGTTGATTTCACTATCAATACTTCAGAAAAAATTAAATCAGGGCTCAGGC
Source organism: Picus viridis (assembly GCA_033816785.1). Lineage (NCBI taxonomy): Eukaryota > Metazoa > Chordata > Aves > Piciformes > Picidae > Picus > Picus viridis. The sequence goes on along the minus strand of CM066578.1, from coordinate 40,176,141 downwards.
AGCTCTATATAATTGCACTGCTGATTCAGGGACTTGAACACAAACTTCTCACAGATTATAGTATTTTACCTTTGATGAATTTTCAGAAGAGTTAGGCAGCCAAATGTATTTGACTTTGAGTCTGTCTTAAATTATTGCATTAAATGCTTTGTAGCAGAAATTTTCTGAGTACATGCCATGGGCAGGAAGTTCTGAATACAGAGGTGCAAAGTCTTCCCATACAGTGCTCTCAGAGAGTTGGGTTAGTCTGAGCGCAGGTTTCCACAGCATGCAGTGAAGTTGTATGACATCAGCATGCTTTTTGAGCAGATAACTGCAACAGATCTTAACTTGTGTATCTCATCTGTTACAAATACTGAGTTATGAGCTGTCTGTTAATGGCAGACCTATTTATGAGCGTTAGGTAGATAGGTTTGTCATTTAGCAGACATTTTATCTAAATTGTGACCCAATTGTTCTGTTTTCCCTTGCTGACATTTTATCTTGTGAAGTTTTTACTTTCAGTTATGCTTCAGTACATTTTTTTCTCTTCTGTTTCATTGTTTGGGGATTTTTTTTTTTTTTTTTTGGCGGTTTTGTTGTTGTTCTTTGGGGGTTTTGTTTGTTTGTTTGTTGCTCTCCACATTTTTCATATATTTTTTTTTTTTTAATATTCATTTTGCTTGTAGTTCTTATGGTGTCATTCCAGAGGAATGTTCTGGCTTCAGTGGAATTTCTCCAGATGCATATTGATGATTAAGCTGAAGGAAGATTTTGCCCATAAGTCTCTTCTTCCTTTTGTAGCTTTTAATAATTTGAACTTTCCACTATCTTACATTAATCCTTCAACAAGAGCTTCTCAAGCCCCAGGACAGCCCTCAAAAGCAATCTAATGTAGTTTAGGCAAAAAAAAAAAAAAAATGCTTGACCTATTCCATAATGGAAGCATGTTATTTGCAGATAAGGAAACACGAGTTATAAATTTCCTGCTGGCAGCTCACGATACATTTGAGAGTTATATATTCTAGCCAAAAAGTGTCTCCTTTATACCATGGAGAAGGAAAACAATTAAACAAACATTTTGTTTCCTATTAATGAGACATTTCAATGGGTTGCCGCAGAACAGTAGAAAAGGGTAATCTGACATTCTCTGGATATTCTTCCACTGTAGAAACACACTATGGGTATTAATTGGATCAGACATCTTCAAAATAAGAGAATTTATAGCTGGTAATCAGACTTCTTTTGAAAGTAAAAAATTACTATGGTAAGAGATGTTCCTTGGGAAAGTCACTAGAAGATCTGTGTATTGTTAAGACATTAAGGCTTCATCTTACATATCTATGTATCTCTCTCTCTCTCTATATATATATATATATTATTTATATATATGTAGCAAAATATCAAATAGATTGCATGGCTCTTTTCAAAATGTTCATTTCTCACTCCTTACATCTATTTATCCAAATAGGGTGCTTCAAAATCAAAATCTACTTTTCCAAGGAATGTAGTACACAAAATTTCTCTGACTCCTGTACAAATATTTCAACATCACGACAGAAAGCAACATCCATATTTCTTTATGTTATTACAGAGAAGTTTTATTTTTAAGCAAGACATTTAGACATATCCTGAGAAGTCTTACTAATTCACATTATATCCATATATAGCTTGAAAGACCTTGAAAGATTGCACAGATATGGTCACTCAAGAAGAGCAATACACTACGTGGCTCAGTTGGTAGAGCAGGAGACTCTTAGTGTCAAGATCATGGGTTCAAGCCTGCAGTGGGAAGCAGTAGGCAGCAGTGTCCTCCCTTCTCTCCCAGGGAGGTGGTTGAGTCATCATCCCTGGAGTGTTCAGAGGGGATTGGACATGGCACATGGTGCCATGGTTTAGTCAGGAGGTCTGTGGTGGTGGGTTGGACTTGATGATCTTTGAGGTCTCTTCCAACCTTGGTGGTTCTGTGATTCACTATTACCACCTATAAAACCGGGCATCAAGTTATCTCATGCTACGTTTGCAGAAAAAAATGAAGAGACCTAAACTGTAGCAATTGTCTGTTAAGGAATGGTGCTGTTTAACCACAACCCTTTGTTACTGTTCCAAGGACCAGGTGTTTAGGAAAAGTAACACTGCATAGTTTAATCCTTGTCCCTGGAGAAAATAGAGGTAGCCTATGTTAAGTGGAATCCAAGCAAATAGCGTGTGTGGTCACTGAAACCGTTGAGATATTTTTCCTTAAGCTATTGCAGCTACTCAAATTATACATTGGCTTGTTGTCTGTGTTACAAAAAGGGTAAATCAAAGAGACTAATGATTTTGTTTTAATTTTTCTTTAATAACCTTTGCAACTCAATGAAAGGCAGTCTTCATCACAAGGCACTCAAAAGGGTTTTTTGGTTGTGTTTTGTTTTGTTTTGTTTATTTCATAAAGGAGCATATTCTAAGCTAAAAGATGGCTTAAAATATATTAAGTCTAGTTAGGCTCATTTCTTTCATTATTCTATTCCTGGAGTGACCAGATAGAGATAAGTAAGTGATGATTTTCTAAAACTACTTGGCCTTTCAGAACATCATACAGATTCATAAATGGCAGTTCCCATTTGTGTTGAACAGTAAATATTGATTCTTCAGGCGAGTGATACAAAAAGTTAAGATGAATTAAAAACAGACTGTTCAAGTCTCTCTAGGTTTGAATCAAAGGACTAGGAGAAGTACTTAATCTTCCTTTTCCCCCTCTTTTTTTTTTTTTTTTTTTTTTTTTTTTTTTGTTGGAATAATTATTTATATTTTTAAGTTTTATCCTTCCCCCCCATTTTCTAAGAAGGAAAATGCAGGGATTGGACAAAACTGCCACTATTCAATAGATGTCTATGTCCAAAGGCTATTAAACATTAGTTGTCTATAGGAAAATATTATGACTATATTGGTAAAAAAAGAGAGTACCTCTGGATGGTAGCATACTAAAGGATCCTATGAACACTTTCACCCTCAGATCTGACTAGGGATTTGAGCCACTGCAACTTCTTGTAGTTTTGTGAACCACCAAAGCCCGAGAGTATCATTGTTCTTACATGAAAGTTTTTAGCTTTCACGTTTTTATTGTCCCAGAAAGCAGGAAAAATACAGAAATAAAATAAAATAAGAAACTAAGCAGAGCAGAATATATGATTAGTGTCATCAAATAATCAAACTATGGCTGAAAAGCACAATTAATTCTTTCTGGTTTGGTAAGATAATAATGAAGGATGTAATGCACATGGGTTTGTTGCAAGGACTTAGGTATGGTTATAAGTTTAGTAGATGAAAACCAGAGTTTTCAGGAAGCTTGCTCCATCTTTAGACTTCTTATACTGAACTTAATCCAAAATCCTCTAAGTCAGCCAAGGTAGATTCTCAACATTTGACACTGCAGAAACTGGAAGTAGATCTGGAAGCCTAAATGCCTGGCATGTTATGTTGAAAAAGTGTAGCTCGATTACATTACAAGCTTTGTCTGAGCTGAAAACTGTTCGATTTTATGTTCTGCCAAAACAGGCCAAAGGTATCTGTGGCCTCCTATGAGCATTCAGAAGACTAGAATGCCCCCAGCAAGTACCATAGTGAAGGTCAAACACTCTCTGCAGACAGTACTGTACAGAATCCTGAATGTCTCTCTGACATTCAGGGATTTCGTTTCAGCCCTGAATGTCACAAAACAAATGACATGCAACATTCAGGCTGGAGCATGTCTCCTGCATCAGTTCATCTTAAAATGCTTCTGGGAATTAGGCAGAGTTTGACACAATTTGTACAGAATCATTTATGACTCCTACAGAACATTTTTATGAAAGAAATATCACAAAACATTGCCTTAATAAAGAATAAGATTGATTTTAATAATTCACTTTCTGTAGTTTAAATATATGAAGCCTTCTGCTGCAGTGTGTATATCATCCCGGCTTCTGAGTTGTTAAGCAGAGCTTGCCACACTCCAAAGCTAAAAGCAAAGATGCAGAAACCAAATAGATGTAGTTACATAGAGAGTCCATGTTATTCATTGTCTAGAATCCATGGCTATGTCTGTGCTAATAAAAAAAAATGCACCACAAACTATTCTTTGTCCTTGCTGCCAACCGCCTTGGCAGAGCTTATTTCTGTACAGATAAATACTCTTTTGTCTCAAAATGTAGTAACTGCATCCAGATTGCTTGTAAGGAGGAGTCCCTGGCCTGTTCTAAGCATCAAACTGTGCCTGGCATAATCTCTGAGAGTGTTGGTTGACGAATCCAAAATTATTTCAGGGGCTATGCTAAGAATCTGACACTATGAACAGCCACTTAGCAGCGTGCAGGTTTCTGCATTGGCCCTGATTAGTTTACCAGAACATATGTATACCATGTTTTTGGTATCTGTCAGTGGTGTTGCTATGTGTTCATGTCAGGAATAATGGAAACAGCAAGAGTGATGGTGCTGATACTAGAAAGAAGCAAAAGAAATTGGTTTATGGTGAGACAGGAGCTGTGAAAAACTTGCAACACTACTTGAGGGCAAATTTTCTTTGTAATTAGTCTCCAGGTTAAATACCCAGAATATTCCCATCATGTATGTGAAATTGCTTTTAATATGTTTGCTATTCAATGCTAACACCACGTCTTTTAACCTTTGCAGCCTGGCATCACATTTCCCCTGTATGTGGATGAATTAGAAAAGAAAGTTTTGATACCGTGAAGCAACCTAGAACATGTTTGTTCTGCTGTAAAAATAACTAACTAACTAACTAACTAACTAACTAACTAACTAACTAACTAACTAACTAACTAACTAAATGAGTAAATACAGAAAACAGACATATTTATGAAATATGATTGTTTCTGAAGCCACTTCAATATGATCAGTCTCAAACAAGCACTGAGGTCACTGTGTGCTAAATACAATGGTACACAATGGGTGGTACTTCAGGTTGTTAGTGCAGAGCTGACAGTCAAACCTGATTGTGGCATAAGCACTCCAGCCCTTTTGCAGAAGAGAAAAATATTCTCACTCTGTTGTGTATGAAACACATAGACCTATGCACATACACTGGACAGAGAATATATTTAAATAAAGGGCAACACCTTCTTTGACACAATACTCAAAAGGAAATTTATGTGAAAATCACAGTATCACAATACATTAAAGGTTGGAAGGAATCTCAAGAGATCATCGAGTCCAATCCCCATGCCAAAGCACTTGGGATTGTCCACACAGGAATGCATCAAGGTGTGTTTTGAAAGTCTCCAGAGAAGGAGGCTCCACAACCTCTCTGAGAAGCCTGTTCCAATGCTCCGTCAGCCTCACCGTAAAGAAGTTTATCCTCATGTTGAGGTGAAATCTTCTATGTTCAAGCTTGTACCCACTGTTTCTTGTTATATTACTGTGCACCACCAAAAGGAGATCGGCCCCCCTCCACCCGACACTCACCCCTCAGATATTTATGCACATTAATGAGATCCCCTCTTGGTCTTCTCCAGACTAAACACCCTCAGGGCTCTCAGCCTCTCTTCATAAGGGAGATGCTCAAGTCCCCTCATCCTCCTCATGGTTCTCCGTTGCATTCTCTTTAACAGTTCTCTGTCTTTCTTGAACTGGGGAGCCCATGGAAGTTTGTTCTGCACAAATTATTTCTCTGTTATCATAGAAGTTTGCCTCAAAGAGACTGCCTCTCTGCTAACCTTTCTTTGTATTCAAGCATCCATGACAGTCTACTCCTAGAAAAGTATGCTACAGTTCAGGCACCTCTTGGGTGTCTACATCTCTCCTGTGCCAACTTAGGTTTCTTCACAGCCAACTTGATCAAACTAAGGTGAAGCAGCAGTCACACAGAATATTAGGGGCACTTGTTACTTTACAACCACCACAGTGTTCAATGTTCCTGCACCATCACATGAGTATCATGTGATCTGGCCTGCTTTGGGAACACCTCTACCAACCACCCAAAGGCAGGAAATGAAGGGGAATTCAAGAATAAAAGATGACCCCACAAACTGTTAGTGTGAGCACCCACCATCAAGAAGACATCAAGCACGCTGGGCATTGATGGAACCTGGAATGGTGATGCTGTTCTCCTCTTTTGACCATCACTTTTCACTTCCCTCTTCATTATTCTCTCACACTCACTCACTCTCTCATGTTTCTCTCCCTCACTGTCTCCAGTGCTTACTGCACAATGACCTTGCCTGCCTTGAGAACCACTCTACGATCACAGTGATCTACACTGCCTCACTCACTTCTTGGTATTGCTAAGGAGCATCTCATGAACCCTTCCTCTGAGGTCAGGTCACAACAATATTCAGTTAATCTTTTATTGCTTTAGAGTAAGTTGAGTACATGATTTATATGGTAAGGTTCACTACATGATATACAGTGCATCCAAAAAAGAGCAATGAAGCTGGTCTACAGAATATGTCTTATAAGCAGCTGCTCAGGAAACTGGGTTTGCTGAGCTTGGAGAAAAGGTTGCTGAGGGGATACCTTCTGTCTCTTTACAACTGCCTGAAAGGAGGTTGTAGAAAGGTGGGTGTTGATCTCTTCTTGCTAGTAACAAATGATATGATGACAGGTAATGTCCCGAAGTTATGCCAAGGGAGAATTAGTTTGCACATTGGGAAAATCTTCTTTAATGAAAGAGTTGTCAAGCGCTGGAATAGGACACCCAGGGATATAGCAGAGTCAGCATCCCTGAAGATATTTAAAAGACATGCAGACGTGACATTTTGGGACATGGTTTAGTGGTGAACTTGGCAGTGCCTGGTTAACAGATGGATTTGATGATCTTAAGGGTCTTTTCTAATGTAAACAGTTTTATGATTCTATTCTGTGATTCTATAAATATTACTTGCTGGGGAAAAAGGAACAAGTCCAGAAGTTGAAATATTTAATATTTGGAGATAACATATTAATGTACAAAGCATTCCAAACTCCACTCTTATTAATGTTAATGTAAATAAGACTAAAATCCAAAGGTAAAAATATATGTTAGGGCAATACGGTACAGAACTACTTCACATTCTCCATGTCTTTAATTAACTCTTTGCTGCTGTAAAATCAGGAGTAAAGCCTCTTGAGAAATGTTCCACAACTTACACAATGAAAATCTGCAAGATTCTTGAAAGTGAAATCCTGGTAAAAACATCACCAGTTCCCAATCAGGTTTGGAATCATCCCTCTCTTTGGTTCATTGGTGGGATTTTCTTTAGTGTAACAAATACAGGAAAAACCAACCAACCAAAAAAAACACCAAACCAAACAATAGAAGCAATATATGTTGAAATGTCTTGCAGAACAAATCTGCTGATGTTCTCCATTGAGACTCAGCTTATCTATATGCAAGCTGAGTCTTATATACATATATATATATATAAACTCAGTTACCCATTACTTGCTGATGTCTGTTCTTATGCACACATTTTAGCTCAAGTGAAACTAATTCACAGTTTCTGCTTCAGTCTTGATCAGGCAAGCATAGTGTATGATAGTCTAATATCCCAAGTCACAAAGAGTCCAGTTTTCTCTGTCAAGTTGACTGGGTCTCAATAAACGAGAACTTTTCATCCTGTAATAACCTGTAAATATTAATAATTGTATCTCTTCGAATATTGGTAGACCAGAAAACTGTAGCCTGTCCTTAGAATGTTACAAGCTGTTAGCACATCCTTCTTTATTGTTTCTAGAATGTTTTAGGCTGAAAAGAGAAGAGGAGACTGAGGGGTGACCTTATTGCTCTCTACAACTACCTGAAGGCAGGTTGTAGACAGCTGGATGTTGGTCTCTTCTCCCAGGCAGTCAGCACCAGAACAAGAGGACACAGTCTCAGGCTGCACCAGGGGAGGTTTAGGCTGGATGTTAGGAAGAAGTTCTATACAGAGAGAGTGATTGCCCATTGGAATGGGCTGCCTGGGGAGGTGGTGGAGTCACCATCATTGGAGGTGTTGAGGAGGAGACTTGATGGGGTGCTTGGTGCCATGGCTTAGTTGTTTAAGTGGGTTGGATTGGTTGATGGGTTGGACATGATGATATTGAAGGTCTCTTCCAACCTGGTCTGGTCTATTCTATTCTATTCTATTCTATTCTATTCTATTCTATTCTATTCTATTCTATTCTATTCTGTTCTATTCTATTCTATTCTATTCTATTCTATTCTATTCTATTCTATTCTATTCTATTCTATCTGTTTTGCTCTAAGGTCAATCAAGATGAGAAAATCTACATCATCCTTACCTCCCTTGCTATTTCATCTTTAAAAAAAAAAATTAAAGAAATCCCAGTCTGATGCCTGTGGCAACTTGAAGGTTTTACTGACAGCAGTAGCATCCAGTATGCTCCTTATACCTTTGTCTTACTCCATGAAGACATCAGAGTGAACCAAACTACCTAAATGAATAATGTGCTGGAGAACAAGGTAATATTGTTATTCTTTTGTAATACTTCAGACATAAATTAATTGGATACACAAGGTTATCCCATAATATTGTCTTTACTCTTTTAACTATAAGCTTTTCTGTCTTTCCAGAAGGTTGACTCACTGTCAAGCAAAATGTGAATAACTGTCATCCACTTCCTTATAATGAAAACTTTCAATGTGGTTTCTAAATGTTAATAAATCATGCTATCATACTCTACTTCTACATATTTGTGGACTCTTGTCTCACCCTGATGTCTGGAACTAAACAAACAGATGAAATCCATGACTATATGTCCCTTCCATCTCTATCTTTCTTTGGGAAATAAAATTAGTCCCTACAACGTTTTTAGGTTTAAAATTATAAAAGTGCTTAATTCCATTTAGAGATCTGCTAAACTGAAGCCTAAATTGCTATTTTATGTAAAACACCCATTTCAATATTTTCTCCCTATGGAAATCATTTAACAGTGACTCAGTTATATAATGCAGATTTAGAACAGCTCTTTGTCTAAAGCAGTCTGGAGTTGTTCATCCCTATCATTCATAGACAGAGGTATCTCTTGTATCAGATTCCACATCATATTCCACAGTTTCTCTGAAAGCAAAAGTACCTAAAGACTCTCAGAAACAAATCTGTTTCTCTCATAACTTAAAGGATGTGATCCTCGACAGATCCATTATACAAATTTTAATTATCATGGTAAAGTAGAAGTAATGAAAACCCTGAAGTTCATAGAAGCTGTGTTCACCCTATTACACACATCTCCTAGTTGTATCCTGATGCATACATATCTTCCACTCCTTCTCCACTGACTGCTCTCCTCAGGAAAAAAAGAAAAGTAATTTCCAATCTAGAAACAAATGACACTATGGTCTTCTAGCTGTCAGTGTACGGCATAATGGTTATCTGAGCATCTCTTCAGATGGACCATTCTAACAGGTGCTGATGTTGATCCTGCTTCATTCAACAACTTCTTGTTTCCCTGGAAGCAGCTTACATCTGCTTGGGAAAATTCTGTCATCACTGCCATTTCATTTGCAAATGCCATCTGTCCTGGAACTCTCTCAGGAAACAATCATTTTTATCAGACTCATGAGAGATATCACATCATTTACACTTTTCCAGTAATACTTTCTTGAAGTGCCACACATCATGTGAGTTACCTCAATGCCACAAAGTGATACTATAAACTTACCAACTTCATATTTCCCTGTTTGCATTACTATACATCATCTATTCTACCAATATTTAGTATCTTTTTAAGGTTGTCTTCAAAAACGCAGAGCTTCCATACAAAATTTCTCCATTACTCTGCCCCTGGAAAGTCTTTCTTAATCCTAAATCAGATTCAAGAGAGAGTGGTAGTTTTTCTTATCGATGTTTGTAACTACATAGGAAACGCCCTAATAAAGAGATTATTCTTTCTGCCCAAGCATTGAAATAAATAGATTCATAATTGTGTTATAGTCTGTATGTGCAAGCATGGCTGGAGGGTTTGTTATTTCCTCATCCCCATCTTTGGTTAAAGTGAAGAGCTTAGTCAAAAGCTGTCTGAATTTTATGTTCATTTAACTTCCAGGAAAAGTTCCTCTGTCATCTTGAAGTTAGAGTCACCAACTGTGACAATGATGCCCACATATGATATCAGGACTTGGCTTTCTTTTAGGCCTATATCTCAGAGACAGCATAAACCAGTATCACAGACGGTTAACTAGAAACATGTTTTTGGCAGTGCAGTTCCTTGCAGCTTTGAAGTCATTTCCATACGTCCCAAGCAGACACAGGAAAAGGTACATTCAGACTCACTTACTGTCAGACAACATTAAGATTGATTTAGTTCAGCCCAGGGTTCTGTAGCTGATGCTCTCTGCTGTGCCTCTGCACAGAGGTAGAAATGAGATGACAACCAGTGCACAACTAAAAACAAAACAACCACCTCCCCCCCCAAAAAAAAACCCAAACAGCTAAAATCAGAAAATATTTTAAAGTAATGACAATACCAGGAGGGTGTGGAGCCCACCCAGCCTCTCATCCAATTGTGGGGCAGCCTACATCAAGCTATACTGGGCTTCACCTGGGGAGTAGGCAGGATACAATAATGCATAATGTCAAAATTTACATAATATACAATGAATATTATAAAAATGATATATATGTTTCACCTCTATCAGACTAATCTATGATAGCACTTGCAAATGGGGAAAATCCATCTCCAGTCCATTTGAAACTAGTGCTGAGCATCTTCTATTAAGTACAGGAACCATTTTCTCCTTCTCAAAAAGTTAGTGCTGAATAATGCCCACAACACCACAGGTCTAGAAGCCAGCCTTATGAGTGAAGATTCAAACTAGAACAGTTTGCTGATCTGCTGTGCACAAGTAATAATGACTTGTCCATATTTTTGCTCTTAGTCAGCATTTTTTGTCTGTGGAGGAGAAGTCTTGAAGTACAGAGGTGAGTCTGCAGACTGATACTAAAATGAAAACACTGAGTATGCAGTAAATAAACAAAGAATAAGACAATAGCAAATAACAGTTTCAAAAGATTATTAGACATTAGAGTACTGTTACCTATTTTTACATTTTCCTTCTTTTTTTTGGAGAAAAGAGGCGTATTTACCCCACAGCACATAGTACACTTAAATACAGCTCATAAGTGTTACTTTGGATAGTATTTAGAATAAATGTGAATATGGTAGCAAAAAACCTCAGCAGTTTTTCAAGTCTTCTATACTCTCAGTAACAGATGAAGTGCTAGACTCTAGTTCAATTGGTAACATACACATATTTTCATCAGAAATTTTAAAAGTAGTCTTCCATACTTCCTTTGATTTTCAACATTTTTATTTGACATTTGGTATTTGTAAAATACTTAATTTTTTTAAACCCTTTTTTTATTTGCAGAAAATTGCTATATATTATTATAAAAATTATACTGGAGAATAAATTAGGATTATGATTTTCAATTTTGTTAGAAAGTGGGCATCACAGTCAAATGTCAAATACTGGCCTTCCAGTATCTGAAGGGGGCCTACAGGAAGGCTGGGGAGGGACTTCTCAGGATCTCAGGTAGTGACAAGACTAGGGGGAATGGAATGAAGCTGGAGATGGGGAGATTCAGGCTAGATGTGAGAAGTTCTTCACCATGAGAGTGGTGAAGCCCTGGAATGGGTTATCCAGGGAGGTGGTTGAGGCCCCGTCCCTGGAGGTGTTTAAGACCAGGCTGGACGAGGCTCTGGCCAGCCTGATCTAGTGTGGGGTGTCCCTGCCCATGGCAGGGGGGTTGGAAGTAGATGATCCTTGTGGTCCCTTCCAACCCTGACTGATTCTATGATTCTATGAAATACAATTTGGAAATCTCTAAGTTGATGAGAACATCAAATTTGGTTATTTTTAATCTTCCCTGCCTAGCTGTGTTTAGCTTTGTTTTCCAGTTATGGGAACATATTCATGTGTAATCACAGCTGTTAGTCAAGATGGGAATCAAAGGCCAATCTCTTAACTAAGTGGTCCACTGGGCTACTAGGCTCAAAGCATTGTTAATTTTTAATTCAGTAAGAGATAAGGAACACTGTACTCAGGCACTTTTGACATTACAAGTAGGAAAAGCAGCTACCTGTCTGTAGCTAGGCCACCTAAGGGATAGATGTTGCCACATTTTAGGCTAAGGACTCCAAAGCACACCTGCATATCTGGAATGAAATGCCTGAAAGGCATCACTGCCACTTTCTTGCAAGCATTTAAATGAAGAGAGAGGGGTTTGCTGGCTGCTTTTATTTTCCTGATGTTTAGTATTTGTGGAGTTGTAGGTGTAAAATCCTAACACGAAAGAAACCAAGATGCTTTTTTGTATGTTTGGTTGTTAAGGTTCTTAAGATGAACCTATCTTGATCAACAACACATTTTTTAAACAGTGCCTACTTTTGTCAAATAATTTTTATTTTTTTCTACCTACACATGAAAGAAAAAGTTAACTCCATTGCAAAAGGAACTCTAGCTGATATCTTTAAGTGAAGTACACATCTATACCTAGTCAAATAGAGATTCCCTTGGAATATACCCCAAAAATAATAAAGGGGTTATTCAGGAAAAAAAGTGTTCTGAACACCAAAGAGTGCCTGGCTGTCCACAGGCTGCTAAATAATATTCTTCATTTTATCTCTTTTTTGAAGGCTTTCTCTGTTCCTCATAAAGCACAAATTTACGCTTCACGAGATAAAGAAACCTCTACATATTTGTACAGTATTTTTCTTCTTTTTATGTCATGGAAACAAACAGCCAAATCGTGTCTGTTTTCTGTGTGAATGCTTTAGAGATGCAGAACTGCAGGGTATCCCCTTCTGTCCTGAGGTTCCTCCCTGCAGAAAATAGGACTGGATTACTATGCTCCCAGAGGTCAAAGGCAGAGGATGACGGCTGCTGCTGGCAGAGAGGCAGGCATGGAAAAGGTCATGCCCCTAAGCAGGGTGCAGGGTCCCCAGGAACCAGCTCACAATTGTTAGGCTGTAATTGAAAAAGCTTGTCCATGTGTATTGTAAAAAGTCATCAACATTACCCTGCATATAGCATGTAGTACTTTGAAGCTTTACTAAGTGCACTGAGCTGGTGTGCCCCAGAAATCCTGTAGGAAAGTCAGATCCAGCTTGCCACCGAGCTGGTACAGCCTTGAATACAGTGCTTCAGCTCTCTTCTAGCTCTGCTAAAGCATCTATCCTAAAGTGATGTGAGCTGCACTTTTGCTTTTTGCCTGTGTGCCGGTGAGCTCAGAGGTGTGCATGTGCAGACTTGTGCCTGCTTTTCATGCTTGTCAGTTGTGTGCCTGTGCATATGCACGCATATAGTAACAAGACATGCCAAACAGTGACTTATCATTCCAGTGAACTTGTTTCTATCTAACATTTCTATGACAGAAGACAGTAATGAACTAAGAATGATAATTCACTTATCCAACACTTGCCCAATCAAAACATCAGATCAAGGTGAACTGACAGTACTGGAACTCCTCTAACTGCTGTGCAGTTAGAAAGAAGTTTAGATTGTACTTCAAGAGGGAAAAAAAAGGTCACTGATTTCACTGCTTTAGGATTTTGCCTCTGGTTTTGATGGGAACATTATTCTTTTCTTATGATCAATTTACTGAAAAATATCTCACTGTATGTTGAACATAAGTGTTAACACTATTTGATGTGAAAGTACTTTTGATCATCTCCTCACATAACTATGACTTACTTTGCATACATCCCTCAATAATCTTGGAATTGAGAGTTTCTTGGTTTTGTGTTATTTCACAGGATTTGCTTATCGCTCTCCTCACTCATGTTGCCCTAAATCTATAATTTTACTTTAGAGAAAAATCTTATTAATACAAAATTTGTCACACAATAGCTGTAGTAACACTTCATTTTTAAATATACATCAATATGTTTAGTGTAACCCCAAATAGCAAAGATAATGAAATAAAGACTGGATTCAAAGACAGATATGCCTGGGTTGGGTTTTTTTATGCCCAATATAGGTTTACATTAAATAAGTCAGTTTGGATATACTTTCTTTTTTTTTTTTTGCAATATTTTTATTTTTCATATTATTTATAGCTGCATTTCTACTATTTATGCTGGTATTTAAATTTAGTGCAAATCACTTTCACCATAATCTCTGTTAATTGCAGGCTGATTAAAGCCCTAAATGAAAGTAAAAATGGATCTTCTCTGCTCTGATTTGGAAAATAAAATCAAATTGTATAGGAAATAGCCTAAACTGTTCAATCTGATTCCTTTATTCATTCCACATTTTAAACAAAGCTTATCATTAAGTATAACACCATACTTGGTACATGCAGTTTTCAAATGATCTGGTACTTTTACTCTATGCTTGTATCCTTAGTTTACATATTCCCTTTGTAACAAAAAGTGCACATTTTGTCCTGATTCATATTTTTCCCCAAAAGACTTTCCTACATTCTTGTACTTTTCCTATCATGTAGGATGTCTTAAATGATGACACAAGTAACTGTTTAACATATTTTGTTTTCATTCTTTCTTCCTTTTTTTCTGAAGTATGCTTATCTTTACCGAGCAGAAGGAATAGAATGAATTTTGGATTCCGTGTTCTTAAGAATGCATTTGTGGAGTTCGGAAAATTTTGCCCAGAATGTGTGAGGTGAAAGGCAACAACAATCTTCTTTCAGCAAAATGTGATTTGTTCCTTACCAATCCATGATGATCTTGAGCAATTTCACCTAAATAGACTTTGCTATTTTCACACATGAGTGGGTAACAATTGCTTCTGAGGTGCAAATGTGATGAACTGCTGACCGTGTCATTCAAAGTGAAAAGAAGCCACAAAAGCCATAATATATGCAGTGAACACAAGGCTAAATTGTTATCTTCAGATAACAAGTTATTGAACTATTTTTAATGTAAACTTTACATACACTATGATCTTTCATGTAAACTATATAGCTAAAAAGACAAAGGTAATTATTGGAAACCTATGGCAGTGAACTGCAGAACAAAAGCCATTCCTTTTTATGATGATAATTGAGCAGAGCGCCAGGCTTAGTAGGATAAAATGATTTCAAGCCTCTTGACATTGTGTTGATTAGGAGATTGAAAATGTGATGTCTTAATAAAGAGAAATTTACAGTTCTAAAAACACAGCTCCTTCTTTGCATTATCTTAAACATAGGCATTTTTCTCTTGTCTTTCACATAAACTACAGTGCACCAGCACCCCCATATCCTTTTCTGTCAGGCACATATGAGCCACTCTTTCCCAAGACTGTAGCATTGTATGCGGTTGTGACCCAAGTACAGCACTTGGCCTTGTTGAAACTCATACAATTGAACTTGGCCCATCTAGATCCCTCTGTAGAGCCTTCCTACCCTCAAGCAGGTCAACACTCCCACCCAATTTGGGGTCATCTGCAGGCATACTGCAGGTGCACTCAATCCCCTCATCTAGATCATTGACAAAAACATGAAAGGGAACTGGCTTCAAAACTGAGCCCTGAGGGACACCCCTTGTGAGTGGCTGCCAGCTGGATTTAACTCCCTTCACCACCACGATTTGGGCCTGGCCATCCAGCCAATTTTTCACCTAGAGAACTATCCACAGATCCAAGCCACGAGCAGCCAGTTTCTTCAGGAGGATGCTGTAGGATACTGTGTCAAAATCTTTACTAAAGTCCATGTAAATGACATCCAGAACCTTTCTCTGATCCACTAAGCGGGTCACCTTGTTGTAGAAAGAGATAGAGTTTGTGAAACAGGATCTGCTCTTCATGAACCCATACTGAGTGGGCCTGATCACTTGGATGCTCTGAATATGCTGCATAACAGCACTCAAGATGATCTGCTCCATGACCTTCCCTGGCACTGAAGTCAGACTGTATTTCCTTTGGTCTTCCTTATGGCCATTCTTGTAGACAGGTGTCACATTTGGCAATCTCCAGTTAGCCAGTTTTGATGTACAGAAGTAAAGGGAGATCAGGCTGGGAATACTTCTGATGTCAGAAAACTACATACCTTTTGTTCCTGATGATTACTTTTGGTTCTTATCGTTCTGTTTGGAATTGAGCTGCTTACAGACAATGATTTGAAAATCTGACTCTGGAGATTTTTCTTCCTATAGACTGTCCCTAGGGAATTTCTGACTCTGCCCCCATTTGTTCCCTGCTTAAACCTACCTGCATGAGGTGAGATGTTAAACACCAATGTCCTACAGGATCATTCTGCACAGATGTCATCTGTTGATAATGATATACTACAAAGCTATCAGCAGGCACAGTTAAAAGGAGATTTACTTTTTCCATAACACACAGAACCTTCTGCTTATTCACACAATGATTTAGTCATGAAGAGATAACATGATTTCTTGAATTGTGACAGGTTGTGACAAGTTGTGGTGGTCCCTTCCAATCCAAACCATTCCATGATTCTTTTGTTAGAGCAAAGCAGGTAATTCCCTCTTGCTATCAAATTCAAGACATGAGATACAGCAGTAACATTGTGTTTGAGGTGAAAAAGGGAAGGACAGGTGGCTGAGCAACATCCTTTATCCCTCTGTGTGACTAGCAATGTGAACCTTCAGACTTTATGTTTTTTTAGGACTATTCAGACAAAAGAGATATCAAGGGAAAATGTTGATTTGTTAAAAGCACCCTCATTAGGTTTGCCCATGACTCCAGGCTGTGTGGTGTGGTGGACTCATTTGAAGGAAGGGATGCCATCCAAAGGGTCCTTGACAGGCTTGAGAAATGGGCCAGAGCAAACCTCATGAGGTTCAATGAGTCAAAGTGCAAGGTCCTATACTCGTCAGGCCAATCCCAGACACAAATATAAACTGAGTACAGAGTGGGTTGAGAATAGCCCTGAAGAGGACTTAAGGGTGTCGATAGACAAGAAGCTCAACATGAGCTGGCAGTGTGGTCACTCAGTCCAGAAGGCCAACCATATCCTGGGATGCACCAGGAGCAGTGTGGCCAGCAGATCAAGAGAGGTGATTCTCCCACTCTTACTCTGCTCTTGTGAGACCCCCACCTCAAACACTGCATCCAGTTCTGGTGTCACCACCATAAGAGGGACATAGATCTGTCTGTCCAGAGGAGGGCCACAAGGATGATCCAGGGGCTGGAACACCTCCGTTATGAGGATAAGCTAAAGGAACTGGGATTGTTCGTCCCAGAGAAGAGTCTGGGGGACCTTGTAAGTTGCTTCCAGTACCTGACAGGAACCTACAGGACGGCTGGAGAGCGACTTTTTACAAGAGTGTCTACTGATAGAACAAGGGGAAATGGATTTAAATTGGAAGAGAACAGGTTTAGATTGGATCTTAGGAAGAAATTCTTCACTACAATGGTGGCAAGACTTTGGAATGCATTGTTCAGAGAAGTTGTGGATGTCCCTTTCCTGGGGATGTTGAAGGCTGGGTTGGATGGGGTCTTGAGTAACTTGGTCTAGTTGAGTGGTGTCCCTGCCCATGGCAGGGAGGTTGGACTAGATGATCTCTAAGGTCTCTTCCAGCCTTGGTCACTCTATGATTCTCTGAAATAAACCTTGCATAGAAGTATGCATATTTCAGTGATTATTTTCCCTTGAGAAGTTTTCTTAAGATTTGATTAAAGTTTTTGGTTAAAAAATGAGAAATAAAGAAAGGAACCAATAACTAGTGGTTGCATAGTTAGGAGGCTCAACTGAGATAAAAGACATGATTTCATGTCTACCATGGCCCATGAGATGCAGAGTTGTAAATCTCATTATCTAAAATTACAGTGCAGTCAGTGCCCTTACAATTAGTTATTCTGTCAATGAATTCAGTTTTGAAAGGCCTTGTTATAGTCCTACTTAAGAAGTGCTGTCAAGTTCTAAACGTTTTCTAAGAACTAAGGAAATATCCTGTTTGCCTTTTCCCCTCTTTTTTTGTTATTCTTGTTTTATTTTATGGCAAGCTATGTTTATTGGGTTTCTTTCCAATTCTGAGTCACAGGATTTTCCCAGTATTTCTGTCATCTCATACTGCAGTACCTGATCTTCCATTAAACAAACACAAACTCTAACCTTTCTAGTTGCAAAGATAAACTTCAAACTGTGAAGTGAATGAATTTATTTTTATCAGCAATGTCTCATTTGATGTGAAGCATGAAATGAATGCATTTTTTCTTCATTTATCACACTGCTAAATATTAATACTAATCCAATCCAATTTTGAGTGTTAAAGAGCTATTTCTATGCTGATCAGAGCCTTCAGGAGAAAAGAGGGGAGGTCCTACTGGATAGTCCGTACCTCCTGTGAGTGCTTTTTGCCTCTATCGGCTTCCAGAGGTAAGGAGTTGGGGAAAAAGGGGTTTAGAGGAAACAGTCCTCTATATCTGTTATAAAAATAACTGACACTCCTGTCCAATGACATCCATCTGCAGGTACAGAGTCTACAGAATTCCTCAGATATTACAATTACATATACAAGGACTGGATTAATACAGTTCCTTCACTTGCATGTACTGGTATGATGGAAACCTGGTGAAAATTCTTTCAGGTAAGTTGTAATCTTAAAAAGGAGAATCTGATGTTAATGATATAAATATCTGAAACCTACTGCCTATCCGTCTTCCACAAAGTGCTTGAGCAAAGCATTTAGAGTCATGGATCTATGTTCACTGGAATTACCAAGAAAAAAATAGAATAGAATAGAATAGAATAGAATAGAATAGAATAGAATAGAATAGAATAGAATAGAATAGAATAGAATAGAATAGAATAGATCAGGTTGGAAGAGACCTTCAAGATCATCACGTCCAACTTATTATCCATCCACCTAATCAACTAAACCATGCAACCAAGCACCCTACCAAGCCTCCTCCTAAACACCTCCAATGATGGTGACTCCACCACCTCCCTGGGCAGCCCATTCCAATGGGCAATCACTCTCTCTGTGTAGAATTTCTTCCTAACCTCCAGCATAAACCTCCCCTGGTGCTGCTTGAGACTGTCCTCTTGTTCTGGTGCTGGTTGCCTGGGAGAAGAGACCAACCTCTGCCTGTAATGAAGACTGAAATATCTAGATAAAAAAATAATTCACAGGCTAGAAGAAGAAGAATTTAACAAGAATTGTTTTCTTTCTAACAGAACAGTAAATAGTATACCTCTTAAAACTGTGAGTGGTATTAGGGGGTTGCAAGTTGTTGTTTTGTACTTTGGTTTTGTGGTTTTGGTGGGGATTTTTTTTTTGTGAAAGATGAAACCCAATAGAAAAGAAACTTCAATTCAAGTAAAACTTTTATTTAATCTGAAGCTATGCCAAAATAGCTCACAGTGGGAATTTTCCTCTTTTGCAATGCAGTATAAAGAGATTTGGAAACAACCACACCGGATTTCTACTGTGTGTGAAAGTTGTCCATTATTTTTAGGATGAAGGAAGTGCAAGTATTTTCATTTAAACTTTTAATTTTCCATTCTATTTCACTCCACATACCTGCCTTCTACTCTGTTCTGGATGAGGGCATCGAGTCCATCATCAGTAAATTTGTGGACGACACCAAGCTGAGGGCCGGAGTTGATCTGCTGGAGGGTAGAGAGGCTTTGCAGAGGGACCTCAACAGGCTGGACAGATGGGCAGAATCCAAGGGCATGAGATTTAACACATCCAAGTGCCGGGTTCTGCACATTGGCCACAGCAACCCCAGGCAGTGCTACAGGCTGGGGACAGAGTGGCTGGAGAGCAGCCAGGTAGAGAGGGACCTGGGGGTGTCGGTTGATGGTGGGCTGAACATGAGCCTGCAGTGTGCCCAGGCAGCCAAGAGGGCCAATGGCATCCTGGCCTGCATCAGGAACAGTGTGGCCAGCAGGAGCAGGGAGGTCATTGTGCCCCTGTACACTGCACTGGTTAGGCCACACCTTGAGTACTGTGTCCAGTTCTGGACAGTTTAGGAAGTCCAGTTCCCCTCAGTTTAGGAAGGATGTTGTCTTGCTGGAACGTGTCCAGAGAAGGGCAACAAAGTTGGTGAGGGGTTTGGAACACAAGCCCTATGAGGAGAGGCTGAGGGAGCTGGGGTTGCTTAGCCTGGAGGAGACTGAGGGGTGACCTTATTGCTCTCTACAACTCCCTGAAGGGAGGTTGTAGCCAGGCAGAGGTTGGTCTCTTCTCCCAGGCAGCCAGTACCAGAACAAGAGGACACAGTCTCAAGCTGTGCCAGGGGAGGTTTATACTGGATGTTAGGAAGAAGTTCTATACAGAGAGAGTGATTGCCCATTGGAATGGTCTACCCAGGGAGGTGGTGGAGTCACCATCATTGGAGGTGTTCAGGAGGAGACTTGATGGGGTGTTTGGTGCCATGATCTAGTTGTTTGGGTAGGTTGGATTGGTTGATAGGTTGGACGTGATGATCTTGAAGGTCTCTTCCAACCTGGTTTATTGTATTTTATTGTATTGTATTGTATTGTATTGTATTGTATTGTATTGTATTGTATTGTAATCAGTGTAAAACTGATATCTAATAGTCCACCTTATTTTATAAAAGCCTTTGAGCTGCACAAAGCACAACTGAAATGAAATCCTAGAGTAATAACATGAGCTGGTTTAGGATGGGGGTGAGTGTGATAAGAGGATGGTGGTAAAAACTGTATTAACTCTGCAAAGTCCTCGCAATAGTTCATAAACTACAAATTTCCCTGCAGGCTGAGCTCCATTTCCTTTCAAAGACAAACTCATGTTTCTATTCTTATATTTGCAAACTTTCCTTTCCCCCATTCTATTATAAAAAAGTCACTTTTTTTGTGTGGTGCAAAATTACCTTTGCCTGTACTGTGGCATAAATGGGCTGATTTACATGCGAGTACAAAAGCAATCTGTAGCAGAGAAATTCACTGACCTTCCTTCTGATTAAAGCAGCAACCACTGAATTATCCAATCATCTTCCTAAGCAGATTCTGTCCAAATATTTTTAACAGCTAAACAAATAAATAAAACAGCAAAATAATCAATAGATGGAAATACATTGTGTATGTAAACACGTTGCACTCACTGAATTTGGGATAACTCCATTTGACTGAGTGAGAACTTCAGCTGCTTAAAATCAGAGCTCTGTTTAATGCAGAACTGAATAAAGCAATTCTGATTAATGTTTGTGATTTGGTCTTTTCCCTTTTTCAAATATTAGCCCTGTAGCAATGAATCCTTCAGCTCTGTGTTTTAATGATACTCTGGACTGAAAATGTTGTTATGGACCTATTCTTTCAATTCTATGTGACCATGCTAATTTATTTCGAGTTAGAACCTGGCCTAATGCTTCCTGTGACTGGATATTAGGTTTCAGTCACTTGTCCTCGGAGCTATGGTTTTTCAGTTCAGTTTTAAAGGCTAAAAATCCTACCTTCCTCACTGAAGTGAAAATAAGACAACAAATTTTGGAAGGCAGGTTATTCAAGAAAGAACTAGGAGCTTATGTTTCCCATAAAATCTATTTCTAATTGCTTTTTAAAACTCTACCCAAATACACCAAACTCCTCCCTCTACAATTGATCTGTATAAGTAAAAGCCTGAAGAAATATTTTACTGAGAAATTATGTCATTAGACTCACAGTGTGTGAAGCTTTCCAATCAAGTTTCTTCCTGGGCCAAAAATGTTCAAGCTAGCAATAAAAAGAAAAATAAATTTTAAAAAGGATGTGGGGAGGATTTCTTTCTTCCTTAATAAACCTGGGAGGAGGAACGGGGGAAAAAATCCTTGTGAGTGACAACCACATTTTATATGCTCTTTGCTGGAATATTTTCATCTAATTTGTGATGAATATGCTGAATAGGAAGCAATTATAATTATGCATGACAATTAAATATGTGCACCAATTAAAACCAAATAAACAAACACTCAACCACTCCTTTCTAATCAATATTCTCAATAAAACTCTTGGAGCTGACCACATTATGCCACTCAAATGATATTAATGAAAGCAGAGAGTCCAAGAGAAATCAAATGAATGGTTTTATTATGGTATCTCTGATCAAATGATCAGTAAAGAAGGAGCTTCTCAAACTTAATTTAGATACATCCGTTCTTCTTCCCCTGATTAGAGGAGATTCTCTGCTTAGGAAGCAGCAGCGTAACACTGCCACCCACTGCCTCACTTCACACAGGTAAAATCATGAGGGCAGATAAATGTTCAGGAGTAATCGGGTCTTTCCAGATATACTCATGACATCTTTATTAAGCTTTGAATGCTCCTCGGTGAAAACTGGGCAGGCTTTGCTTACTTTGTTTTGAATCAGTTGGAGTGCAATTTTCACCTGCTGCAGCAAATTGTCTCTGAACATTACAGTACCTTTATGTGTCAGGTTTTGCTTACTTGCTTCCAGATGTCACCATCTTCCTATACAACAAAGTACAGTAATGCTTTGCTGCAGAGAAACTCATCCTTTTAGCTGTCTCCAATACCCAGGCAATCTCTGTGACAGGCACACACCTTATCTAGCATATTTAGACAAGGAAAGCTCCTGCTATATACAATTATAATCCATGACATGGTGAGCAACACTTCAGTGAAACTGAACTGCTTCTCAAACTTTTCAATCTACCTTTCTGAATTATAGTATTTGCATATTTTGCATTTATTTGCAAGAAACTTCTGCATTGCTTTCACTTCAGTGATGCAGGATTCATTAAAATTCTACTCATACAGGCTCATGAATGCTCTTTGGTTTTAGTTGTTTGTTAGTTGGAAAAAAAAACTAGAAACACTTCAAGCTCCAAATAATATGATGATTTTTTAAATATCTTTTTACATTTCCATTTTTTTGTGTGATTTTTTAGCTTCTTTTTTAAAATTACCTTCTCATTTGAAACTCCTGGCCTCAAAAGTGAAATGCTGATTATATTTCCCCCCCCCAGTTTCCAAAAACCTTCAATCACTACTGGCATTCAGAGTACATAAGGCATAGGACATGAGGTGCTGCAGTGTCATGATATTATAAGCTACCTCAAGAACTTCTCGTTTGAGCCCCACCACCATGCCCACTTCTGGACCTCTTGATATTTATGAATAATAAAGAGGAAAATTACTAGTTTTGCTCTCAAATACTCAGCAAATTACTAAGCACTGCTTTCACTCACGTAAAATTAATTCACAGGCTTGGTGCCTGGCATTACTTTGCCAGAAGAAATTGCATTGTATCTCACATGCATTGAATATAGGACTTAAGGAAAAAAAAAATCAATAAAAGAAATTAAATATAGTCAGCCTCCCTCAAACAA
Organism: Picus viridis; assembly: GCA_033816785.1. NCBI lineage: Eukaryota > Metazoa > Chordata > Aves > Piciformes > Picidae > Picus > Picus viridis. The sequence continues at coordinate 40,152,998 of CM066578.1, read as the reverse complement.
TAAAAATCAATGCTATGTTATCAGGTACCTAAGAAGCAGGTTTATTTTCAACATTAATCTGGATAGCAGTTTCATGGTAATTGATTTTTTTATACTTAAGCTGTCAAAAACTATAACAAGCAATGATTACTTGTTATTTTCCAAATTCATAATAGAATTGATTCTATAGGGACTATGCTTTTTTTTCCCCCTGCTACCCTTCTCTAGTACAGAATCAGTTTTGTCACTGAAATAGTTGCCAATCTTTCTTGCAGTGATGACAAAAGTGAAAAATAAATATTCACCAGGCCTTAAATGGAACTGCCTTACAGCTGTACAACTGTGGTGAAATTATGTTTGTCAGTAAAAATAAAGTCACTGCATCTTCATTATTTTGATTGATAAACAGTGTTTCAACTGCTATCTATAACAGAACTAGATGTAGCATTAAATATTAACTGTTATGATTTCACGAAATGAAAAAGAACTTGTTCCTAAAACATTAATCTAAAAGCAGGCTATGTATTTTTCATCTGATTCCACCAAACATTGTTAATTTTGCAGGAAAAGTGAACACTGAGGAAAATGTAAAGGGTTTTTTTATTACCATTTTCTATGGAAATTCTGAAATGCTAGGAAATACTCTAATATAAAGTCAAGCATGAATTCAGGAGTTATTTTCATCCTCATTTAATACTTTTGTGAATGATTAAAGGAAAGTAGGATGAATCTGTAAATAATATAATTTCACGTAATCTAGAAATAAAGTTAAGCATAAAATAAGATGAAAATTAACAGGAGGTTGTTGTAAAATGAAGATACACCATCCTGCTTTAGGGATTAATTTCAACTTCCAGTAGTTTACTAGAGAAAAACAAAAACAAGATCAAAAACAAACAAGCAAACAAAAAAGATGAAAACAAACAACCCCCCCAAACAATCAAACAAATAAACCAGAAAACACAACACAGAAACAACAAAACCAAACCCTCAAACAAATAAACCAAAAAACACAACACACAAACAACAAACCCAAACAACAGAAAAGAAAACAACCCCCCAAAGCAACTGAAAAAGAAAGATTTCTGTACAAAATCTAGGACCCCTTAATAAACGCTCTTGGTTATTTCACACAAACCTTAACCCATTATATCATGTGCTTAAAGGGAGAATATTATCTGGAAAGTAACAAACAATTAAATCAGTCTTTACACTATTTTGATTTATTCTGACAATCTACATGCAAAACTCCGTCCAGCTCTCCAAGACAAATCAGAGCAGTAACAGTCATCGTTATTCCAGGCAATTTGTAACTACGCGAGAGGTTTATTAACGCAAACTTGCTTTCCATAAATAGTGGTAGCAGCTGGAGCAGCAGCCAAGTTCGAGCTGGCAAAATTAGCATGACAGAGAGGCATGCATCCCTTCAAGAGCATCAGTATTGGCCTCGCTGTGTGCTGCATCTGATCGCATTTATCAAGAAAGTGACATGGCTGTAGACAACCTAGGAGATGATGTCATTAATATTGATACGCAGTTCTGCCCCAGCAGAAAAAGAGGCAGGCACAAAATTCCCCAGTAAGCATTGCATTTTACTTGTTATGATCTATTGAATGAAGTGCTACAGACTATTTTGTATTATTGGAAAGGGATATAGACATGACGTGCAGAAGACAGATATGAGGTTTTTCACTCCATTTCTACCCAACTGTGAAAGCACTCCGGTATATTTAAATCATTCATTGTCTACCCTCGTTTTAAATGTCTCAAGCTTTGTAATTTTCAAGACGTGCCATGCAAAAAATATTTCATGTCCCAATACCAAGCATTATTTTCATTCATTCCCACTTTCTTTTCAGACATGCAGCTTAAATCTTTCCTTTAAAAAAAAAAAAAAATTCAACAGTAATTATTCATCCTTCCCCTTTTATACTGATTACAGGCTTAGGTTAATAGCAGCTTTTCCACTCTTTCAGCTAGTGCAGAGAAATTTCTGTGATGATCTTTCTCATTTAGATGTGTAAGTCAAATGTTTCTTACTAAATTCTTGATCCCATCTACTTCAAACATTCTTGTACTACCACCTTCCTCCTCCTTATTGCTGAGGTATAGTTTTTCTTTTCCTAGCACTGTATTTTAATCTTCTATTTTCCCTGATAATTGTTTTATATTTTTTTTATAATGTCACAATAATTCATCACTACATTACTGGCAAAAAAAAAAAAAAAAAGCCAAAAGAATCAGTCAACACTGTAAGCTGAAGGTATGGGGAAGATTATAAAACTTTGTAAATTACATGGCCAAATGAAAAATGTGTGCTAGCAGTAGCCTATTAAAATATAACACTATGCCAGTATTTAAACATTCCCACATTACTGAAAGAGTCCAGAGCTTTTATTAACTATAAACTTCTTTTTTTTTGCCCCCTTTTTTCCTTCTCTGATGTACAGACAATTGTATTTTGATAATACAAGGCAAAGGCCACAGGATTTCTCTTTGAACAGATCACATTTTTTGCAGTTGGGAATGTTTTCCTTTTGACATTATGTCCTGTTTCTGTGTATTCTTCATGTTAGATATTGTTGTCATTACTGTACTCCAGTCAGATATCTGCCCTGTAGAAAGAGCAGTAAGAAATCTTTTTCATGGTGACTTAATATAAGGTACAATAAAATGTACTGGCGATGCAAAAGGATATTAATTTCAATGGTTTTCAAACAAAAAGGAAGAAAGAAATCACAAAATGGAGAATCACTCCTTTAGATGAAAGGCATAGAATGTCACTTGCAGATGTGTAGAGTTTGCCAGAAACTACAGAAAATCTGAAAGATCTTACTGAAGCTTTTCCATTTATTAGTCAACATCCATCAGTACCCTAAGGCTCAGCCTCTCAAAAGACAGGCCTATGGCTCATATGAGTACAAAAAATAAGAAGCACTTCAGAGGATTCGTCTACATTTCTATTTTCATGTATTTATCTGTCACTGTAGTGTCTTAGGACACCAACTGTTAGGAGAGCTCCATTGTGATAAGCACTTTATACATGGATACAACAATAAGGGGCAGTCCTAGTTCTGAAAATAACTCACAATAAAGATGTGTTGCACTGCCACGTTCTAAAACTACTGCACAATGGGTAACATGAGCTGTAATTTTCATTCATTTCTTCCCAGAGGTTAGAAGATGGAAATAAAATTGTTTACTGTTTGACTTCCCATTTCTTAAAAGAATAGAAGCTCTTAGTCTGAACAGATAATATTTTCTCAGGGCAGGGCAATCACTTACCAAATATACTGAATATTTTATTTAAATACTTGTGAGTCTGAAAGGTTAAGTGACAAGGTTAAGCGTCTAGTTTTGCACTCTTTTTGTTCTTAGTGTGCGCTGAGGTTTTCCTTAATGATAGGATTAAATATGGTTTCCAGCTACAAACAGTTGCTTGTCATTCCCTGTAGGTTAGGCTCTATATTTTGTACTTATCACAAACAAAGAGGAAATAACTTTCTCAGTCTTTGTGAGTCTCTTAAAATGCACACACTTTGGGGAAATCATATTTTCTTGAAGGAAATGAGGCATGACCAATCACACAAAACGTGAGAAAATCCCTTGATAGGTGACCTTTGCCACATGTAAAAGAAGCTGTTCAGTGGCTGAGGTTTCATGGATTTCATGCATGAAAATCAGATTTTCTGGCCACCAGTGCTGTTCAGTAAATAAATAATCCATCATTGTGTCAAACAGTAGAAACACAAAGATACTGGCATTGCTAACTGAATAGAGGTTTTTAGTTAGCAACTTATGCAAACCCTATGTTTTGTCTTCAGGAGCTGTGCATGGGTTTTTTGCAGTGTTTAGTTTTCATTACTTGAACTTAGGTTATTCATGTTTAGGACAAGTGTGAATGAAGTCTGTGGTGAGGACTGTATCATCAATTTGACTGTATATATTCAGATGCTCATGTATAGAAGAAATAAAAGGAACAAATAACACTAGCTAGGAATAATTTTGGGAGCCTTCCACAGGGGACAAAATCCTTCTGTACTAAACTGATTCAGCAGAATGCTAGATGCTCTTCTGAGGTATATTAGAGACACAGAGCCACACATTCAACACAAACATTTAGCAGTGTTTTGCTTCAATGTGTGATGTATATTTACATGAACTGGTAAAATACTATTTTCTCACCTGTATTTCATAGTCCTTAATCACACCTTTTATTTGTTAATCTTTTTCTTTCTCTCTCTCATTCATGTGTAGAAGATACTCTCATGTGCTGTGTCCAGCTAAAAGTCTTTTTTTGTTTGTTTGTTTTTGACAAATGAGTGAGACACAGGGTATATAGGATAAAATGACTGCACAAAAGGATTTTGAAAGTCATTACACAGCTGTTTCTTTTCCTTAGGCAGGAAGATATCTCTGTTAGCTTTTAATTGTGTTTATTTAAAAAGTATTAAAACAGTCAACATGTTTAGTCTCATACCTGGAATTCTAATTCTTTCATTTCATTTGTACAGTTTTAATTGCCACTATCACACAATCAAGAAATTTTAATCATAATTAGGCTAAATTCTTAGCTCCTTAGGACTGTAATAAACATGTAATTTTTCCCATCCATCTTCTGGCTGCTCTGGACAAAAAGATGTCATGATTTCTACCATGCAACTGACACACTTCGGTTTTCAGCTTCTCAAAAGAAGTAAAGCATTTTACTTCTTAGGTGGACTGCCCATTTCCTTGGAGACATCTTTCTCCCTAAAAGGAAAAGGAATTAGAACAATTAAACTCTTAATTTAGGCGATTTAAAAAAGGTGTTGAAGTTGACTGAAATGAATCCAGGCTCCAGTGGTGGGCTTTAGCCAAGATGAGGGTGAAGAGAAATGAACTGTTTATACCTGCTCTAGGCCCCCTTCTTTACCTAGCAGTGTCAGCAAAGTTCCTGTTACCATTTCATCCACAGCACCATGGCATCTAGTTTGCTGTAACACTTAATGATCCTCTCATCAGATACACTAGACCTGTGCTTTGCACAGGAACACAATGTGAGCTGGTGATGCCTGTGTCGCTGCCACTCTTTTTCACACCTTCCAAAGGACTGGAAGATTTTATAGAAGCACAATCAGTCTTGTGCATCCTTGATCTCCAGCTAAGTCTCACTCAAGAGCCATGAGGAAGTTTCAATAGATGGGCCAGCAGGAGTGGTCATAGAGAGGCTGCTGCTGACAGAAGTACAGCTAGCTCTGAGATTTCTAGGTCCTCCCTCCCCTTTCTTCCATTTACTCCAGATCAGGGTGTTTAAGTATTATTGCCCATTCCTAGCAGAAAGATTCAATCCATTCTCCCTATTTCCTTCATCTCCTGGTCTAGGAAAGACAGACAGCTGTTGTTAATTGCTTGAGTTTATTTTGTTTAGAAAAAAAGTTCTTTATCTGACACTGAAAAGTTAATATACACCTTGATTCTATCATTTTTCTTTGGAAAAGAAATATTTTGGTTACTGAATATGTTTATTTGGTTATTTAAAAAAAAATAAAAGCTAAAAATCCCTTTCTTCTGTTGCATGACTGCACTGAAAATTCTTCACGAGTCCAAAACTACGAAAGGTGACTAAAAAGGAAAAGAATTGAACTTCTTACTTTTACTGCATGCATTTTAAATAATTACTTTGGATTTTCTTGTCCTTCTTATCCTTTTCCTTGTACCAAAAGACAAACAAACAAGCAAACAAAAACAAAATCTTCCTTCTTGTAACAGTTCAAGTATAAAACTTACAAAGAACGCAACAATAAATTGCTTCTTCAATTTTGATAGTTGCAACTTCAAATCCAGCAATGAGCATAGTACCCATTTTGAGATTCAGAGATATGCTTTTGAAAGTTCCAATTTTAAATTCAACAAACATAATGTTGCTGCTAGCAATCACAGGATATAGTTTACTAACACCTACTCAAATTCTTTTTGGTTAAATCCTAAACTAGTGGTATTCTATTTCAATGTGGGTCAGGCTGATAGGAGGACACACAAGCAGGACTTCAGTTGCAAAATATTGCAAAACATCTTGCCTTTTTAAATTACAACCAGAAACAGATATAGAGGACAGAAGTAGAGCACTGGTGAGACTTTAATGTAATTTTCCAGGAAATTTTTTCATGTCAAGATTAAAATTCAGATTCTACTTTATGCAGAAATAAGTATTGGTTGTCTTTGGAGCAGATAAAAGAGTAAGTAAAATTAAACTAATAGATTAAAGAATCATTTTGTTAAGCCATTTTGCAAAAGAAAAGATTTTTTAAGGCATTTTTTTGTGGATCTATTTTTGGAACAATGATTTTCTTGAAGCATATTGTTACACTAATCCAAGATGTTAAGGAAAGAGAGAGTTAATACAGATATTCCCGTATTCCCTTGGACCCCAGTAGTATAGCTGGAACACTTCCAATATATGGCATCTTGTGAGCATTCTACTGCAACTGAAAAATAATCATAGAATAGTTTGGGTTGGAAGGGAGCTTAAAGACAATCTAGTTCCCAACCCTCTGTAATGAATGCGAGCCCCTCCTACTAGACCAGGATGTTCAAGGTCCTACTCAACCTGGCTTTGAACATTTCCAGGATTGGAGTCTCCACAGCTTCTCTGGGCAAACTGTTCCAGTGCCTCACCACTCTCGTGGTGAAGAAGTGTTTTCTCCAAGTCTAATGTTTTATCTAAATCTAGCTTCTTCCAATTTGAAGTCATTATGCCTCATTATATTGCTACATTCATTCATAAAAGGCCCCTCTCCAGATATCCTGCAGGCCTCCTTCAAATACTGTAAGGCTGCTATGAGGTCTTCCTAGACCCTTCTCTTCCTCAGGCTGAACAACCCCAACTGTCTCAGACTGTCTTCAAGAGGAAGATGCTGACCTTTTCCATGTCCCTCCTCTGGACCCATTCTAACAGTTTTATGTCCTTCTTGGATTGGGGATTCCACAGCAAGACACAATATTCCAAGTGGGGGTCTCATGAGAGTGGAGGGGGATAACCACCTTGCTTGATGCGCTGGCCACACTTCTTTTGATGCAGCCTAGGATTCAATTGACTTTCTGATCTGCTGTACACAATGCCAGCTCATGCTGAGATTCTAACCAACCAGCACGTCTAACTCCATTTCCTCCGGCCTGTTCTCTGTCTAATCTACATTCAGCCTGTATTTTGCTGGGATTGCCTAGACCCACGTGCAGGACCTTGAACATGGGTTTTTGAACTTCATGAGGTTGGTAGTAGCCAACCTCTCAAGCCTGTTAAGGTCCCTCTGGACAGCATCCATTCCCTCCATCATGTCAACTGCACCACACAGCTTTATGTCAGAAAACTGACTTACAGTGCACTGTCCATGTTGCTGATAAAGATGTTAAACAGCCTTGGGTAATCCAAGTAAAAAACATTCTACTACTAGGAGTAATAGGAGATGAACAACTAGTCACATAAATGTAGTTAGATCTTTGGAGCACACACTATTGTACTAGTCTAATGAAGTCCTCATTTAAAGGAGAAATGTAGGAGTTTTCTGTAGTTCTACTGTACCGTAATGGTGAGAAAGGGTTTGATGAAGTCTGCTTGGGCAGGAAATTCCCTCTGTAAATATCTAGGTAAAAGAGTCAGAGAAACTCTGAAGTGTTTTAGAGGCTGAGTTCATAATTGAGTTCAGTTGTTTAGCTTCACTGAATCTGGAAGTATCCTGAGCACAGGTCTGCTCTCCCTCATTCCTTCTTTTTAGGACTAGGAAGATGGCTTGAGGTGAGGAGAAATTCTTCTCAGAAAGAGTAATTGGCCAGTGGAATGGGCTGCCCATGGAGGTGGTGGAGTCACTGTCCCTAGAGGTGTTCAAAAAAGGTTTGGATGTGACACTTGAAGCCATGGTTTAGTTGTCATGAGGTGTTAGGTATTAGGTAATAGGTTGGACTTGATGATCTCTGAGGTCTTTTCCAACCTGGTGATTCTATGATTCTATGTGTCAGTCTTGCATTTCCCCTCACGTACACTATATGATATGAGCATTAGAGTTTGTTGAGGTCTTGGGTGACAGGTTGGACTTGATGATCTTTGAGGTCTTTCCCAACCTTGTTGATTCTATGATTCTATGAATTGGGACGATCACTTTTGACTGAGAGGTATTAGAATTTGTTTGGTTTGTCTATTCATAACTTACACTACAAATATACCGCAGGAGGAACATACATTGAAGTAACATATTCCTACAGTAAGTATATTTTAAAATATATTACACTGTAATCTATGTCTTTCTGATGGGCAAAAAGGATGAAAAATGGTGAGTGTGATTTTATTCCTAGAGTATGGCCTGACATTTTGCGGGTTAGAGGGTGGTTGATTCTTCTTGGACACCAAGTGAATCTGAGATGGATCAATAAGTGGGGAAGATGTAGCCTAAATATGACCAGGGAGCATAATCATGGCATGGGAGCCTAATCTTGAAAGGAACAGGAGTTTATTTCAGCAATGTTAAAGTAAGGCTTCAAAGATGGTGGAAAAGAGTTATCCATATTTTGTTCAAACAATGTAGTTTTCTAAAGTTGCTGGGCTTCCCAAAAGATCCACAAAAAAGGCTTCCTTTTGCTACTGGAAACATGATAGCTGTGATGCAGACTTACTTTGAGTTGTTATTTTATTTTTGTTAGCAATCTCAGCCAGGGGATCTGAACTTTCCCTGTTTAAGTTGTGGAAATGCTGGCTTTTTGAGAACAAAGAATTTCAAAGTACTTTGGTTGACTTACGTTAAAGAAAAGTTAGATAGCTTGAATTTAATACTTCATCCAGCTCAGGATTTGCTATAAACCCCAAGACTCAAATGGCATTAGGGCACAAAAGAAAATACTTGAAATGGAAAAATACAGAGCAGGTAAGAACAACATTTTTATGCATAACTTCACAAATCTTATAGTTCATACCAAAATGTTTTCTGCCTTCATAGTAGATTTCCAAAGCCAAACATTTCTGGAAGAGTAATACATAGGTCTTAGTTCTGACCCACAAGACTGTAAAAGAATTGACTTTCAAGCCAACACTTTTTTTCAGTACAGAAGAATAGAATGCCCAGGGACCAAATCATACTCTTTCATTCTTGAACTGAGGTAACATTAAAGGAAAACTACCCTATCATGAGGGGTAAAAAGCTTCCTGTGGTAGAGTATTTGTGAGCCACTTTTCAAGTACTAAGGAAGTTGTAATACTATATCAAGATGTGATGACAGCTGGTGACATTCTATTTGTGTTGTTCTCTATGCCATTGTTATATTTTGGATATTACACATGAGTACATGAAGTTATGCACATAATAAAGGTAGAACTGTCATTTGTGTAAATAGAGTTTTCATCTGTTCTTAATACAATAGCTCCTTAAAATACAAGTGACATAAGTACTAACACATTCTTTCATGACAGCCATCAAGTCACAAGATAGTGCCTTTAAAAAGTGGTGACTCATGTCCAACAGTTTCTCATAGCAGATAAGAAAACAGTCACTTCTTAATGCGGAGAGAATTCCAAGTGAAAAGATTGGGTTTGTTTTTATTACTTTTCAATTTTCAATGCTCTTGTGCGACTACATAATACACCAAACCAAAGTAACAAGTCCACAATCAAAAAAAAAAAAGAGAGAGTTACAATGCACATAGTACTCTCAAGATTTAGGTACAGTGGATGAGAAGCAGGATGAAAACACTTTGAAATGAATCCAGTGTCATGTCATCGAAAACTCTAACTACAAAGTTTAACTTTTTTTAAATTTTTTTTCCACTTTTTCCATCTACAGTGATTTACAAAGCTTCAAATGCCCCCAAGTCGACTAAGCCAGGACATTTTTGAAGAATCTAAATAAGCTTGCACGGTTTTAAGCTTTCCGACTTTGAATAGTAACTTTGAAGTCATGCCAAAACCTGACTGCAGCAGAGCTGCTTCAGAACTGAATTCCTGACACTGGAATTAGTGTTGGGTGTGTGACATGCCTAATGATAATCTTGACCACGCTTGTCGTAGACAGCCGTCACACATGGTGCCTCTGAGTCAATAATTCTCCTAAGATAAGATGTGGAGCATCTTGGGGTTTCTTCATTGTTGCAGACTGGTGTTTTGGACACTGTCCATTCTGCAAAGACAGTTCGCCTGATGACACATGGCATTTTTCCACAGGACACAAAGATTGCTTGCACATTCCTTTAATTAGTTCCTGATGAAAATGTTTAGCAGAAGCTTAATAACAAACATTAATATTTGGAATACCTCAGATACAGGCTATGACAACAATTAATTTTATTCTTAAGCTTCTTACATTTCTAAATTTGTTATAGTATCAGCATTTTATTTACAGAAAACCTTAATACTTATATCGATACAAACACAGTCACTGTGTAAAAGAAGAAAGAGAGCATGCTGCTTTATCTATGTAACAGCTCACATGCATCATGCAACTTCATTTTGTTCTCTCTGGACTGAAGAGTTTATGCTTCTATTACTGAAGACTGTTGAAGTAACAGTATGTCAGAGGCAAAAGAAAATTATACATAGAGCTTTTTTCTAAAATACACTCATGTAAGTCACTGTCTTCCTAACAAAATACTCCTATCCTTTGCTCAGAAACATGAACAGCAGCATTTTGATTGGATTTAGTGGAGTAAAATCAAGCTCTAGGTTCCCAGAAAAGAAATATGCCTTTCACTTAAACATTAGTCACTATGAAAGACCAGATAATTCATTTGAAATATTGAACTCTTAAAGAGCATTCTTCTTCCTGACTAGATGATTTCATTTAACTTTTATGACATGATTAGTCATCCTATCATGATGCAGCACAATGTAGCTGAGCACACCAGGCATTTCAGATAAGAGTTGCCTTGCAGATACAGATGTTGGCAATGATTTCAAAGCACATTCTGTCTTGACTATAGGAACAGATTAGACAAGCAAGGCAAATATCAAAAGGTGATATATTCTATACATTCTGGACCCTAAATATGACTTTTTTCCTAAGGCCTACCTCCATAAAGCGTGTAAACAAACAAACACAATGTAAACTTTAAAGTTCACATCAAAACTTATTTTTAAGACCTTTGGCAGCTAGAATTCTAAGTTTCTATATTTCCATGGAAATTACTGCATGTTACACCTTTTGAAGCTATTTCTTCTTTTACAAAGAATGAATGAATACAGCACACAATATTAATTGATTTTGAAAGAAAGAAAGAAAGAAGGAAAAAAGGAAAGAAAGAAAGGTAGAAAGAAAAGACTCCATGTCTAAACACCTCCATATTGGAGACATTTAGGAGGAGACTTGATGGGGTGCTTGGTGCCATGGTTTAGTTGATTAGATGGTGTTGGATGATGGGTTGGACGCCATGATCTTGAAGGTCTCTTCCAACCCAGTCTATTCTATTCTATTCTATTCTATTCTATTCTATTCTATTCTATTCTATTCTATTCTATTCTATTCTATTCTATTCTATTCTATTCTATTCCTTACACAAAGCCCTACAGAAAATAACAAACAAAATATAAATGTCTATTTAAGATGAAAAAAATCGGACGTAAATAAATAAGAACTTACTTCATGCTCAGAAGCCAGGTTAAATTCTCTTCTTTTCACATTAATATAACAACCATTGGCTAAAATTTATTCTGATATTCTGAAGTATACCCAGGCATGTGCAACTACATCTTGGAATATTTGATGCATGAAAAACAAGAGTTCTTAAGAGTTCTCCATGAATGATAATTGTCACATTTCTTTATTATCTATTGAATGTTTCTGAAGTTATCATGATTTTTTTTTTCTATAGCTGTCACTTATAAAACATTTTCTTTTTTGTTCTAATGGTCTAAAATTTGCAGGTAGATGTTACATGATTTACTTAAAACATGTACATTTTTATTACTCCCAATTTCATGGGTTGATTACAATAGGTTATATACTCACATTAGAAGTCTATCTCAGAAGAGAAAAATAGGAAACTAAATACAGTTATGTATGGCACTCAACTTCTGGAGACTATCCTCCATTTTGATAAAGCAATTCTGTTTGTGCCATGGATTGCACTAGGATTTTTGTATCAGTGCATGTTGACAAGTGTCAACATAGTCTACAGTCTATAACAAAAAAATACATGGTTTCAATAATTTTCTCAAAAGAACATAACAGACAGAAATACAATGTTTGAGTAATGCAATACATGTGCACTCTTTGTAAAATATGCCAATAAGTTTTAAATTGAAATATAGTCATCCATAACATTTGCTCTGGTTGTAGCTCATGGTGTATTGCAGCAAAGTATTTGTGTCATAATTAAGAACCATTTTGTTTTCAGTAGTCCACTTAAGTAAGAAAGGAAGTAGTACCATATTAACAATTTTTTTCCCTACAATTGTAAATCTTAGCCTTTATGCTTATACTGAAATAAACATTCTAGGGATTAATATGGTTTAGTTTTAATTTGTTGTGCATTATTGCTTTACATGGCTTTCTACCTGTATGAGTAAATCATTTTGTATCAAAGCATTGGTTAAAAGAGTCATAGTAAAGTTTTAGCTGCTATGGTGACCAAAGGATATAGGCTAGACAAATTATGAAGAGTGGAGAGATTGTCTCTTAGATGTGTTGAAAATATGTTTTGAATTTATATGCCACTGATGAATTAGGGAGACCTAACGGCAACCTTCCAGTACATGAACAGGGACTACAAGAATGATGGAGAGAGACTGCTTACAAAGGTCTGTGGTGAAACTAAGAAAGAGCAGATTTAGACTGGACGCTAGGAACAGTTTCTTTCCTATGAGGGTGGTAAAACAACAGAACACATTTCCCAAGGAGGTGACTGGGACCCCATCGTTAGAGATAGTCAAAGTGAGGCTTGACAGGGCTCGGGGCAGCCTGATTGAGTTGAGATGTTCCTGCTTACTGCAGAGGGGTTGGACTAGATGGTGTTTGGAGCTCCCTTCTGACCCACAACATTCTATGATTCTATGATGGAGTCATAGGAAGTAAAAATAGTTCTATACAGGTATGGTTGTATGCAACTGAGTAGGTAAGTAGCCACTTCTTAAGCGAATGAAGTCTCTCACTTCACTCTAATCCAGCTGTAAATAGCTTTTCTTTAAAATATTAGGTTGTGATACAGAGAGAGGTTTTAACTTTGGAAAAAATAAATTTATTTAAAGAAAACAGTTCTCCTAGATTTTTTGCTAATTTTGAATTTAACAATAAAAAGGCTCTGTCTTGCATTGCTAATTCTGTAGAATTGTAACACCATTAGACTCTAAACAATTGTAGGATGTCAGTCCTGGCTCTACTAAGTGATACCTCACACTGACTTTACTGCAATCAGGAGGTTACCACTGATTTATATCTATGTGAGATGAAACTCAGGCTTCAAGATATTCTCTGAAACCGAACAATCCGAAACCGAACAGCTTCTCTTAGACCTAGCTACACACAGATCTGTTCATTCCTCTGCGCCTTACACAGAAATGCCAAATGTCAGCCACTAAATACGCTGCCATTGAGAGAGTCTAGGACACCCTATCTTAAAAACTGGCCTTCAAAGTAGAAAAACTGAATTGAGAACGCAGCCAGTTTCTTTCTTTGTGAGAGTGATGTAATTAATTCATGTCCTACATGCGAATTAAATAAAAGGAGAGTCAAATTAGAAGTTACCATAGATAAAGCAATCTGCATCTGGTACCTCTGCTTGTGTGATCCAGCTCTGTAAATCCTACCTTATTCCTCTGGCTGAGCATTTATTGCCATGAAATAAGCAGAGACACAACTTTTTCATTGACTGCATAAAAAGTGAAATGCTCTATTTCACCTCTAATTGTCTGGACATGACTAGGCAGATTTTTTTCAGTGGAATATATGCATTTTTCCTAATTTTTTTACCAAAGATTAATACATATATGAAATTATGACATGTATTCATGCATATATATGAAAGGAAAGTTTGCTAAGACAGCCAATATCTAAAGACAAGGTACTTCTTAAAGCTTGCTTGATGTACATTGTAGAATCCTGTATAGGATTATTTTTCCTCCATACATTATTTCAGCCTCTGCTTGTGTTCCTTCCATTCCAATTGTGAGGAGAGCATTATTTCAGCATTCTAGCTTTACAGCTGGATGTCCTAAGGCTCCAATTTTACATTTTAGGCAAAAAGAAAAACCCAAAACAAACCCAAACAATCTCAAGAAAACCCAGTGCTGCAATTGATTCTTCTGAGATTGTCTGGGGTACATGAAATCTCTGCTTAATGTCCATGGTAGGACAGAGCCCTACTTCCATATGCTGTTGCAATATGAATAAAACTCAATGATTTTTCACAGGAAAGAACTTTAGGCAATTTTGAAATGGAATAAGTAAAAGCACAGTCTATGAGTGTGCAAATAAAGTCTTTATCTTGTCTGAGGGGGTTATGCTTTGTTTTGTCAGCCTACAGTCTGATGTCCCTTGGAGTGAAAATTACTGTATAAATGTTAAATAGTTACTTGGTCAATAGTTAAGGTATTATGTCAAAACAAAACACAACAAAACAAAGCAAACCCAGTGATTTATCTCCATAAAAGTATGGACCTCAAGGAAAAAAAAAAACCAACAAACTAGATGCTCACAAAAAAAGTCTTCCAAATTACTTTTATGATTTTTTAGACCTTTGTTGACTTTTTTTCCCCCTCTTTTTTAATATCTAGATTTGGTAACACAGAGATAGCAATGAAATGAAGAATAAGCCCCACATTTTATCCCTTTTAAAGAGTGGAGCTTTTGCCTCTTATTGCTTTCCACATGCTTTTATATAGCTGAAGTTATATCAGACATCAAGCATGAACCTTTACCTTTCCAGAGATTTAAACCCATGAAAAAATCAGTTTTGTTTGAGACTCAAGACCCAAGCGTGCTAGAAATTACTCCCATCCCTGTATTATTAACAAAAAATGATGGTTGTGTAGACAGACAAAAGATTTCTATCAAAGCCAACAAAAAAGTAGGTAATCCACTTTCAAGTTTTGAATTAAATCCCCCTGAGATCCAGTAGCTTTAGAAAGTGTTGGGTTTGTATTTTTTTTAAAGTACATTTAAAAGAAGGGGGGAAAAAAATATATCATAGACTGAGAAGTGTGGAGGACTTTTCAATTCTCTTTTAAAGAACTTGTTTAATTGATTTTGTTGTTGTTGTTGCAAATGGAAATTTTTCTCTTGACAACAGCTGCTGTGTTTTTTGTAGAGTCTGGTAAGCATCAATGCTCCAAATGAGCCTGAGTCTCAGGAGGAGGAAGCAGAGAATCAGAAAGAGCATTGTGCCTCTTTTGTCACTATTCTGTTAGCAGACTTGAGTTAATGTATGCCTGCCTCTCAGGCAAAGAAGCTTGACAACTTGTCCTTGTTTGAAACGATAATATACCACTGGCTCAATTTTGTAAGAATCAGTCTGCTCAGCTGTGGAAACAGTCATGTTGTGGTGGTTGTTGGGTTTTTTTTTTTTTTGTGTGTGATATATGCAATGAGTTATCACCATACGCCCAGTACTTGGATGATAGGATTTTAAATGTCAGGAAATAAATGAAAATATCAACAGTTTGGCAATAGGAAGATTTCTGTTTAATGTGAACCTGAATTTCTGAGAGTCTTTTTGTGAGCTTCTCCCTTAAACCTAATCTGTGCAGATTTATTTTAAATTAAAAAAAATGACAGTAGATTTGAATTTGCCTCTGTGTGTGCATTTCATTGAGGAAAACTCAGAGAATTGTGTGCTGTCATGTGTACACTGAGAAAGATACTTAAGACAGGATCAAATTTATTTCATAATTTATTTTGTAAGATTAATGGAAAACATGCATTTTCAAAGTGTTTTCAATTTGTGAGATATTTACAGCATTTAAGGAGCTAATTTATAAAACTTCCTTATTGAAATGTCCTGTTTTCCCTGTTCTGTTTGCTTTGCAACCCTCAACATTCACACATATATACACTCTTACTCATTCACTCTAAATAAATAAATGCTATCCCCTTTTATAATTAAATTGACTTCATCCCAGACTTTCTGCTGAATTAAAATTAGAATTAGAATTAATTAATTAGAATTAGAATTAGAATTGGAATTAGAATTAGAATTAGAATTATAAATAAATTAGAATTAGAATTAGAAATAGAAATAGATTTAGAATTAGAATTAAAATTAGAATTAATTAGAATTAGAATTAGAATTAGAATTAGAATTAGAATTAGAATTAGAATCAGAATTAGAATTAACCAGGTTGGAAAAGACCTTTGAGATCATCGAGTCCAACCTATCATCCAACACTATCTAATCAACTAAACCATGGCAACAAGCGCCCCATCCAGTCTCTTCCTCAACACCTCCAGTGATGGTAACTCCACCACCTCCCTGGGCAGCACATTCCAATGGCCAATCACTCTTTCAGTGAAGAACTTCTTCCTAACATGCAACCTAAACCTCCCCTGGCACAGCTTGAGACTGTAATTCAGCTACTCCTCATTTGATGTACTTCCTTCTGATGCCATATCTTAAGGCAGCATGTCTATGAAAGGCAATTTATTGGTTTCTTTTTAATAAAATATGCAGGTAAGTAGTACCTCTCTTTTCAGTGGGAAATCAGAGAAAAGTCAGTTGGGAAAGTTTGAAGAAGTTTATGTTGTCAATAGTACGGAAAGGAGGAACAAAAGAGTAATAAGGACATTTGTGAAGGATTGTTTAGCAAGATTTTTGAGAAAATAGAGAACAGGAATAGTTTGGGCAACAGCCACTAAATAAGGTGAATGGCAATGAAAAGCTTTGCACATGGAAAGGCATTCTCCTATAGAAGGATATATTGCTTTTGCTCTGTTTCCACTACAGTCAGCAGGAAAATTTGAAAGTCTCTATTACCTGTATTGGAAATAGGCCTATGAACACCTTTCCATATATGGGGATGAAAAAGCTTCTGTTTCCCAAACAGGTTATTTATTTGCCACAATGTTTTTCATAGGAATAAGCAATCTTCACTCTGGGTGTAAGTGCACATGCACATCTATATCTGTGAATAAATGCATTCAAATATTATACACATACTAGGCAGCAGTACAAGCAATGCTGAAACTGAGTGCACATCAGACATTCCTTACCTTAATTGTTTATTCTGAGTTTGAAGTAAATCTATTCTAATATTCCCTTCAGCCATCAGCATACTTGTTCTGTTGTAACACAGAGCAGTGAAGTTCAGTGTTGATAGATTCTTGGTGTGTTTTAAAATCGATCAATGTTTAGCAACGAACTCCATATGAAAAATTTCCTTTCAAACAACATCTTAGGTTCACTGATTCAGGGTAAAACATGAGCTTGTATCATAAAGGTCACAGTCAACACTGTATTTGACTGCCAAGTCCCTGGTTTAATATAAACTGAATTAGGTCCCATTTTTTTCCTGTTAGTGAAATGTACGACTAGGCACCACCAAAGCAAGGAGCATTTTAATCTGTTACTTAGGCATTGACAAAGATTAGTCTCCTGCAAGGGTCCTTCACATTGAGCACCCAACTGATAAGGAATTATTTTATCTGTCAAATACATTAAAAAGCATGATGTGGTTAGAGGTCAACAGGGACTAAGTGTTTGTCTCTAAGGTAATGGGGGGCACCTCTCTCCATCTGGAGTAAAGAGTTCTGAGCCCTTCCCAGGGGCTGGGTTGTACAGGCAATCCAGTTCAAACTGGAGAAGAAGGAGGGTCTTTTCTCAAACAAAGCTTTCTGGTTCAAGATCTTTCTTCTGTTCTACAAAGGACTGAAATCTAAATCCCAGAGCTGACAGGCTGGAGTTGAGTCCCAGTGTGAGTGTCTTCTCGCCTAATTAGGTATTTGAAAGTGAGACATTCAAATCTGAACTAATCTATCTATCTTCCCTTTGTAGTTAGTGGTAAGAGGATGGGGGCTTCTGTTGATTATCCCAGACAGCTATTCTAGGAGGTATCTCTGGATGAGTCTATTTCTCTGTGGATTATAAAGTCAGCCTAAGGTGACTTCAGTATTATAAATGGAGACTTTAGTTGTTCTGAGTTAAGACAGATGAATCCCTCTCCAGGTCTCTAAACTTAATGATGAAGTATCTTAATAGAGTGAGTCTTGGTTAAAGCAGAGTAAAAAAAAAAACTTTGCAATATTCACTTGGGAGAGGAAAAAAAATGAAAGAAAAAAAAAAAAAAAGTGGAGGAAAGATTTTCTTACCAACTGATTAAGTCTTAGGAAGCTGGAGTGTCAGCCCAATACATGTTCCAATGAATATGTATATCAGGAAGTATAACACAAGCAGTGGACTGTGACAAAGGCTCACTTCACAGTAAGAGCCCAGCATGCTTAAGTCTATGGGTACCCACAAATCAAATCCAGTAAAATAAAGATGATCTAAGCACTGAACTTAGTTGCAAAGGGTACTTTTATTCCTTATTGTCTGGATAGCCTAGACAATAGAGGTGGGAGTGGTAGAAAATTTTTTCAGCTCTGCCGATATTAAGGTCTGAGTAAGACATCAGCTGCTGCTGCCCTGCCAAGAATTTAAAGCTTCTGCCAGTGTTTAGGGCAGAAGTGAAAGTGCTTATCCTTGAGAGGTTTATGCTACTATGAGATTTAGGAACTACAGGGAGGGGAGTATGTTAATGCTTTTGAAAATCTAGTACTGAAAGGCAAGCTTGTGATAAAACAGATGGACACCAAGAGCTCCAAGATGAGGACCTGGATTTGTAGCATTTGAGCGAATACCTCCATTGTAGAGGAACTGCAACCATAGTTTTAGCCCGATGAGAAAGATATAATTTATTTATTTTTTCCCATGTTTGGGGTGCAGGACTTCCCCATAGGGTGAAAATGCTGTGTTAATTCTTAACACGAACCTAAAGAATTCCTTACAGCCACTGAACATTTTGTTCTTCTTCAGCTTTTACACTGCAGTCATTTTTGTGAGGTCTAAGGATCATACTGTCTAACTGCATTCCTCAAGAATCAAGAGCCTCATAACAGGTTTTCAAACAGACACACTCTGTAGTTACTGGAGACAGTAACCTGGAGGAAGTAGCTAGTGAACTACTTCATCTCCAGATAGCTATCTAAACAGGGTGGATGAATCACCCCTTGGAGAGCTTATTTGTTTCCACTCAACCACAAGGGAAGCCTAGGTGGTGAGCTGGGTTTATGTGGTTAAGCCTTCCAGTGTTTTAAGGACAGAGAAATTAAATGCACTCAGCTTGTCCAGCATCTATGCAGTCTCTCTGCAAAGATAGCTCTCTACTTTGGGTCTGTTTCTTGTGAGTTTTTTTTTTTTTTTGTTCTTTTGTTTTGTTTTGTTTGTTTGCTTGTTTTCTTTTGTTTGTTGTTTGTTTGGGTTTTTTTTTTGGGTGGGTGGGTTTTTTTAATTGTTTATTTGGTTGGTTTTTTTTCTGAGGGTATTTTGTTTGGTTTTGGAAGAAAGATGGGGAACAGGATTGCAGTTGTTTCTTTTTTTCCTGGAAAATATAAGTCAATAGTTGCTTCAAACACTTTTTGTCCCTCCATTCAATAAGTTTTATGCACAAGAATAATTCTGAATTGCTGGCAGCAGACAAATGCTCAACTGGGTCTTGTAATATTAGGTATGGTGATATTCTCATCTTTCACCATGTAATTCCCATGCTTCAATAGAGGCTACATCTAGACTACAGAGTGCTTGACTGCTTCGACAGGTCTATGAAGTCAAAAAGTAGAAAATCTACTGGGACAACCTCCTTCCTAGAGAAACCACACACACAAAAACATAAATCCAAGATGCAGATACTATGCTAAGAAATTCATGATAAAAATGTATTAATGCCAAAACACAGACTCTATGTCCACAATAATGAGATATGAAAAAAAAAAAAAAAAAAAAAGTAATTGTGAATCTGTGTCTAAATGGCTTTTCCACTTACTGCTGCAGAAAACATAAATTATACACTTGGTAACCATCTGTAATGTCAGTACCAGCAGCTGCTCACAATTTTCTGTATAGTGCTATCGCACATATTATTTGCTTTGGAAATTACTTGCAGTTTCTAGAACTATGTCTTGACTGATTATTTATTATATTTTTTAAATACACTAAAAAGAAAATAATTGTCTCACTACATAGCAGGAATGACTCTACACTACGAGCATTTTTGTAGTAGTGGTTTCCTTTTGCCATATTCCATCAATGTTTATTTAATATGCTAAGTACATAAGAGTGATATTTGAGTATGTGTGCAAGTTTGCATCCCCACATAGAATCATAGAATCATAGAATCAGTCAGGGTTGGAAGGGACCACAAGGATCATCTAGTTCCAACCCCCTGCCATGGGCAGGGACACCCTACACTAGATCACGCTGGCCAGAGCCTTGTCCAGCCTGGTCTTAAACACCTCCAGGGACGGGGCCTCAACCACCTCCCTGGATAACCCATTCCAGGGCTTCACCACTCTCATGGTGAAGAACTTCTTCCTCACATCTAGCCTGAATCTCCTCATTTCCAGCTTCATTCCATTCCCCCTAGTCCTATCACTCCCTGATACCCTGAGAAGTCCCTCCCCAGCCTTCCTGTAGGCCCCCTTCAGATACTGGAAGGCCACAATGAGGTCACCTCGGAGCCTTCTCTTCCCCAGACTGAACAGCCCCAACTCCTTCAGTCTGTCCTCATAGGAGAGGTGCTCCAGCCCTCTGCTCATCCTCGTGGCCCTTCTCTGGACACGCTCCAGCACGTCCACATCCCTCCTGTAATAGGGGCTCCAGAACTGGACGCAGTACTCCAGGTGGGGTCTCACCAGAGCTGAGTAGAGGGGGAGAAGCACCTCCCTTGACCTGCTGGTCACACTTCTCCTGATGCAGCCCAGGATCTGATTGGCTTTCCGGGCCGCAAGCACACATTGAGAGCTCATAAGACAGTTTACTTTTGAGATGTTTGTGGAAATTAGTTGCTAATCACTTCTGTTTGGCTGACCTCTCATCATTTAGATATCTTACCCTCTTAGGATCATTTCCTATCTATGGAAAAGAGAGTGCTGAAAAGAATAAAAATACTGAAGAGAGCAGATGTAAAATCTGCTTAGAAGACAATACTTCAGGGAAAGTCGGGGAGGAAGGAAGAAACAATTGAATTGCAAAAAACCATCCCAGTGATTTTAGTGATAAACTTCCTCAAATTTGAGAGAGAGAATTTTAAGATTTCTTTTAGGCATCAATCTTATGCTCACACAGGGCTCTGTGGGGTTGAGTCAGCCTAGGACTGAAGGAAGGAGTCTGTCCTGGTTCTCATGATCAAGGAAAACAGGCTTGTATGAAAAACAAGTCTAAGGCGCTTCTTACCAGAATGACACATTGCTCACGTAGTTTGTAATGGGCAATGAAAGCTAAACACCACTTCTCAAATTATTATTATTATTTTCTGTTCTTTATCAAAGACTGTAGCACTAGGCTTTTGTTGTCTCATGTAAAGATAACTGCTGGACTGGCTAAATATTCAGTTGTGGGTTTTTTTTCTCCCTGGAACATGTCAAATATCTTAATCAGAAAAAATATTTCTGTAAGCCTGTCAGCCTTATATCTTTCTGGCTCTGTGGACCATAGCTGCTTCAGACTGCTAAATATCAGACCTTCACATTCCCTCAGTTTGTAATCTGGAAGAAACATTTTGCAAAAAGATCTTGTAATAGATGAGAGAGCCTCCAAAATTCTGTTTCACTAAACTTTCAGAAAGCTCACAATTTTAATTCCTGGAACCTCTGTGTGGTGTAATAATGTCTTTCCCTCAACATCTTTTGTCCTCCTCTCTTTTTTTTCCCCTCTCCTTTGTTTCCTTCCTATCCTTCATTTCTGCTTCATCCTTTTTCTCAGATTCCACACTCAAGTTTTACATTTGATTACATGTGAGTAGATTTGGTGCTTGGATATAACTGTAAAGGACCATTTGAAAGTTATTACTTCATGCAGTCTTTCATAAATAGTCTCCTAAAACTTTGTAGAAGTTAAGTTCTTGATGAGTCAATATTTGAAATTAGTGCTCTCAAAAGGCTGTAGGGATGTTACTAGTTTGTTTACTTATTTTATTTCCTGGTGATCAAAGCTTCTTGAGTAAAAAGTATTGACTGACTTTCAAATGTGCTCTGAAGTTTCTTAGGCAGCTTTGGAAATCTTCTTTCTTGTCTCCAGGATTTCCAACACAATACATTTCACAAACATTAAATATAATACAGAAATACTAAATGAAAGCAGAAATAGATATTAATTGTTGCAATTAAAACAAAATAGAAAGTTGCAATTAAAACAAAATAGAAAAACGACTGCAGCAATTTGGGAGTGGAGGTGGGAAGAAAAAGTTCCATTTTATCCTGAAGACAAATGGCACTTGCATTTCCTTTTGTCCTTCTTGGAATTTCAGTAATTTGAGTAATTTAAGCAATCTAATCTATTGTTGGTTTCCAGGACAAACCAAGGTGATTCTAACTGCCACTCCTGTACATCCCCTATCTTTCCCCAACAGTAAGGGGGGAAGGAAAAAAAACACAACAAAACCTGAAAGAAATATTTATTTGGCAATTTCCCAGGTAATTGACATGGTTAAAAATAGGGTTTCTTTATTTTGATGGAAGGATGGAATGATATTCTAATGTTGACAAAAAACCCCAACTGCTTTAAAAATTACTTTCTGCTGGTGTTAGAAATGCAAAGAAAAGCAGATATACCAGAAATATTGACATTCGAATATCACTAGTGGAAAATAAAATAAGGTCAAATGAAATAGGAATTTTCTTTTTATAGTTATGAATATTAACATGTAATGCCTCACAGTGCACATGTATCTGAAAAGTATCAGTATCTGGGACTAGGTTGAAAAGGCTCAGTAGCTCTTTCTCTTTCTTCTTTGCCCCATCTTCTCTGTGACCTTCAACAAGTCCTTCATGCTCCCTATCAGTGAAACAGAGACAATGATATTTAGAGAAGAAATCTGCAGCTACAGCACTTCAGCTGCCGATTTCACCCTAAGAAGGATTCCCAGGCTGCTAGTGATTATAACAGTGGGAACTTATTTCTGGTAATAACAGCTCTATGGTGAAAAATTAAGCTCATCTCTTGTACTTAAAGTTCTTGTGCTTGTCCGTTTTCGCAAGAGGTGTTAACAGCAGAGTCCTACCCATGCCCTGTCTCTGTTTATTGCTCTCCAAAATACACTTGCAGCTGGATATAGACTTTATTTCCTGTCTAAGATTCTTGCATGGGACAGTGTGATACTGAGCTGTCATCATATTCCTTTTGAGGGAGTGTGGCATCCAGATGAGGTCTTGGCAGTCCCCCCTGTGTGCATGTGTGTGTGTGCTCACGTACAAGTGCAGTTTGGTTCCTTGATCCTTTACAGCTTATACTGTCTTGTCCTTCTGTGTAAAGCAAAAGCAGTGTGAGGAGAAATTGCTCTGGGAATATTTTTTTATATAGGGGGAAACAACCTTATGTGAGGCAAGGCAAAGTCAATTCACACTAGATATTAGGAAGTGTCTTGTGGAGCCAGCCATGTCTCAGGTAGATATATGAACAGCGTACTTCACATCAGTGTTGTGGGTTTGATTTCAGGACAGTTTTTTGAGCTTTTGTATTGCTACAAGGTTGTTGACTACTAAATACTGATGCTATATTGTGTTCTGTCTGGTACCAGAAAGAATACTTGTTCCAGGCTGTCTGCAAGAGTCTTCACTATTGTTTTTCTTTGTAGATTTTGCAAAAGCTAATATAAAGCAAAAATTAAATGAGACATGTATTTGGATGATTACTCCATTTAGTAATGTTAAATTAGTTAATGCTAATGGTCATGTCAATGTTAATTAGTAATGTTAATTTAGAAATTTTAAATTGTTCTAAAGAAACATAAGAATTTATAAAGGAGAACAATGGAAATTATAAGCCTTTAAATGTCTAACTTATTTGCTGCTCCTCCAAGATCTTTTACACTGTACTTTGAAGCACTGTCTCTTACAAATACTGCACAGAAGCAAGGAAAGAATAAAATAAACAGATACTCATATAGTTTTGAAAACTAATCACAAAAAAAGTCCAGTATTCCTGATGACTGAGTTAATTAACAGGGGATTAAAAAAAAGATGGCAAGATGGAAAAGAATATATTAGAGACATAGTGCACAGTACATTGCTTAGCCAAGCAAAATCTTCAATGGAACACTAAACATTAGCAGATCTTTAAAAATATATATATTTCTGAAGCAAAAGAATGTTCCCAGCTATTTGCTTCAGTCTCTGCTTCAAATACTCTTCAAAAAGTATTAAGAATTCTGATACAGCACAAAGGCAAGGAGGGGAAAAAAAAGAAAGGGAGAAGTTGCCACAATGGTTCCACTGCTGCCAAACAGTGGCTTCATTGAATTGATCTTGAACTAGTAACTTCTAATAGAGAATGCTTACAAGTTCAAAATCAAATATATTCATCTTTAATTTGAAGTCTATGTAATTGATTTCTTTTTTTTTGCCAAAAGCACTTCTCCAGCCATTTCACCCTGCATCTTAAAAGCTATTCTGAAAATCCTCCATCTTTATCCTCCTCTTCAGCTCTCATTTAGCCACGAATGACACCCTTAAAACCCATTCTCTGCTGCCTAACTCTCTAAGTCTCTGCACACACAAAGGTGCTGAAGCTGGATCCTGCCAATTTGAGTTAATTAGTTGCTTAAAGCTCTTGTTCAGGTTAAAATTCCTAAGATTTTTCAACCTCTGCCAGAAGAAAATCTTTCTTATAATAAAAGCATGATTCTTTATGTTTGGAGCATGCACAGAAACCAAAACCCTGACAGATTACATAGCAGGACAGACCTGTGCAGACAATGCAGAACATCTCTCTCTCTTCCAATGAGTAAAACTTATTTATAAATGATGGAGTAGCTTCAAAAGAAGATTTACAGTGGCAGACTTGTACCCTAGTAGCCAAAAGGCCATGGTGAGGACAGTTGAAAATAAAGTACTCAGAACCATAACATTCTTCCTTTGGTGTACTGAAGACAGCCTGGTAATAGAGATCTTCTTGAAGGATGTAGAAAATTAATTTATATCCCTCCTCTGCATTCAGCACCAAACAGAGGATTCAAGATACCTACAGAATTGGTGGATAACCTAGCAAGTTACAAACTATTCCCTCTCTTGTGTCTTTTCTCAAAGGGAATTATAGACATGCCTTACATTCACTGAAAACTCTGAACAAGAGCTTAATTTGAAATTAATATCAATATTTCAAGAATTCAAGAGAAGGGAGTTGCTTTGCTTAGTTAGTGGCTAAAATTTCTTTTCTCAGACATCTAATTTTGGTAACTAATCTAGAGCTTACAAAAGACAAGGCATGAATTATTGCAGTTGCGAAACATGTTTGATGATCTGACCCTTAAATCTGGAGCCCAAAAAACCCCCAAATCCTCCACAAGGACTCTCATCTAAATCCAAGAAAATAGGTGAGTGCACCCTAGGGTTTCATGCGATGTGAATGCCTCTAAATCCTTTATTTATGCAGTGATGAGTAAAATTCATCATCGCTCCAAATCTTACTAATTTGGAGACATCGACTATTTGCTTGGCCTGTTTTGTTTTGTCTTGTTGTATTTTGTTTTGCTGTGCTTTGTTTTGTGGTGTTGTGTTTTGTTTTGTTGTGTTGTGCTGTGTCTTGTTTTGCTGTGCTGTGTTTTGTTTTGTTGTGTTGTGTTTTGCTTTAATAGCACTGTAGTTAAAAGCATTTTCAGTCTAGTGGAATCTTCAGCAAATACACTGAAGAAGACCTCATTCTTTATCTCTTACAAATACGTAATGGTATGGCAGGATCATATGTTTTTTTGCCTCTCTTCAGAAAGCCAGATTTCACATCAAGAATATGTGGTACAGTTTGACAGATAAGTACATTGCTGTCTTTAAATAGTGTATTTTTCCTTTGCTGTAAAAGACTCAAAGAGGTGGGCACCCAACCCCTACAATAATAACACTGTAGTTGCGAGGCTCCTTGCAAGGCAGGGGGAGGCTGATTTCATTACCCTGCACGAGTTCAGCGGGAATAATATTGAACCAGTTCTGCTTTCGACAATCTAACCTATTTAGTATATGCCAAAGCAAGAGAAGCATTTTTTTGAATATGCTATTTGCAAACAACATATCTAAATAATAAAAAAACACCCAACTAAAATTAGACAATTTAAGACAGAAAAAGTCAACCTGTTTTTCAAAAACTTGTGCAGTTATGCAGCAAAACCAAAATGAAAACATAAAATCATAATTCATAAAACACTAACCATACTACCATACTGACAATGCTAAAAGTGCATTTTCCTCTTTCTTCAATGCAGTGTGCAGGAAAAAAAAAATTGATGGGAGATGTAACAAAATGTACTAGACGATACTGAAATTAAAAATTAGCTTTTTGCCCTAATGGTTTAGGTCTCGTAGAAATGTACCAGCTGCTGAGGCTGGCAGACTTAAATGCAATGCTTGGAATTCAGAAATAATTTGGGTTTTGGAAATAATCAAGAGTTTGACAGTTTGTCTACAAATATGTCACTTTCTGTTTACTTCACCATGTGTCAATTGGATTAGTCCCTTATTCAGGGAGAAGAAGCTGAATCAGCTGCTGCAGATTCCCTGCTGTCTGGTCTGCCTCTGCAGCCTGGAAAGGAGTCCCTGTGCTACCAAGGAAAGAAGGGAGTGATAACCGAAATACCGTGCCCTTGACTTGGTTGCAGAAAAATAAATTAAAGGGGCTTCTGTGCAGACAGTCATTAACTGTATGCATCAAGTTACTCATTTTCTGCACAATAGTTTGTGTAGGTGTCAGAGGAATCTCAATAGTTCACCAATTACTGGAAAACTCTTGGAGTCAAATGTTTGGCTGAATGATGGTTGGATGGTTTTTAAGTCTGCTTTTCCCCTTTGCAAACAGCTGATGCCTGCATTAAGCTAAGATCAAATGAAAAATATATTCAGCATTTCAGAGATACCCAGAAGCAAAATAACAGCATCAGGAGCTAAGCTTTCTTATCCTTCCTTTGTAGATGTCAACTTATCCTGTGCGATGCATCATCCTTCCCAGTGTACTTAATATTATAATGAAAGAGGACCATTAGTATGGAAAGTCATGAGACTCTTTCTTTCATATGCAAAATAAATTGCATGCAACCACACCTCTGGCATGAACTTTTGAACCTGGAAGCTGTGA